>CAEGAE010020243.1:0-12839 GCA_903067095.1 Girardinus metallicus | reverse complement strand
CAGGGTGTACCCCGCCTCTCACCCGGAACGTAGCTGGAGATAGGCACCAGCAACCCTCCCGACCCCATTAAGGGACAAAGGGTGAACAGAAAATGGATGGATACATAGTAAAACAATCTTTTTTGTCAGTGTTGCACACGTAGAGCCTGCCGCCCCCCACAAGATGCCACACTGGGCGGTCGCCCATATCAGAAACCACCACTTCCGTCCCCTTCACACAACCAATTGACTTTGTGTCAATCTGTCGCACAAAATGCAAATAAAACGCATTAAGGTTTGGTATAATTTGAGAAAACATGAACAAGTTTGACTGTGGAACATTTTCATGTTTCAGGCGCCGTACAGTTCTACCAAGTTCAAACTTTTTTTTTCACAGCAGCCGTTTCCTAATGGCTGCTCTCATAGCCGTGCCGAGCCGACCTGAGCTACTCTGTCCTCCTGTTTTTCATAACACCACTTTCTTCCGGGGCTAAACAATAACAGAAGGGAGGAACTTTAATAAGCCTCCATCTTAGCCCTGTGAAGCTCTGGGGCTTGTGGCAACAGTAACTGTGTATATTTATTATTGATGGCTAGCACCTTGGCCCTCTGTTCGCAGCGAAGGAATGGAACAAGAGAGAAACCAGGTCATCTTCTGCACTGTGGAGAAAGTGCCAGAGGCCCCGCTGACTCACCCAACCAGCATTATTGCATTATTATTGCATTTCTTTCATTACTGCTATCACCTGGCTTTTCAATACCTCTGGCAGGGAGTCGCAGTTCCCTTTGTGTTTACCTTATGGCCTAATGGAGAGCCACTCCTCACTACTACGTATACCATTAAATACACACTAATAGTCACGCTTCTTTTCCACCCGCTCCTACCCTACTGCTGTTCTCGCCCCTCTTAAGTTATTTTTCCTCAAATTTGACGATAAGCAGTAGCTATTTGCCTTGGAAACACGCCAATTCTTTGTACTTCTGTTGCTTCAAGGCAAAATTTGCTGATTAAAAAGGAACGTCGTTCTACAAATGTTTAAACTACATGTTGCTCTGGGGTACTACCTCAGCCTGGGGAAAGATTATTCTCCTTTTACTGCCTGTTTCTAAATATTCACTTGTGCCAGGGGGTACAATTTCAAAGGATGGGAGTTTTCTTTTTTTGCAAAGTTTTATAAGGTCAATAACATTGTAAACAACTGTAATATTTCATTTTATGTTTCAATGACCCCTGGCGTGCTGTTTTGTGTTTTAGGGATGAGCATAAACCTGAGCTGCCACAGTGTCTCTTTGTCTCTCTTCATATATGAGAACCAAACATGTACACGCACTTTAATGACAGTTTTCTTGTCTTTATATTCATGTATATACATGTCAGCACGTCTGTCCTTTGTCTTATGAATATCTCTCATGTTCCATTGATTTTTACACCAACATGATTTTCAGATGTTTAGGTCACTGTATTAAATTTGCCTGGCTGTGCTTATGTATCTCTAGACATCACTAAATTCAGAGAGTGATTTCTTTTACAGCAGTTGTAAGAAATGGTGTCAGTCTTCAGCAGATTTCATGAGAATATAAGTGGTGTGTTGGGTGCTGTTTCACGTCAAGGTTAACTTTTAGTGATCAGGGCACATTGTGCTGCTGCCATGGAAATAAAAAAAAAAACAACAACAAAAAAGCAGCAGTGACGACTAGTGATGAGCTACAGGAGACGTTGGCCTGATACATGTTGCTGTGTTGGAAAAGAAAAAGATAATCTTGGAATGGATTTTCATTGAATTTAATAAAAAGTTTTTATGGCATAACCAATAAAATCATCATATGTGATTAAAATTTATTTTATTATTTCTTTAATGCTATTTAGGGAAAATTCTGGCCGATATCTACATCCAATATAAATATTGCTGCTACGGCCAGTAACCTGTAGTTGCTGATGTTGAATATATTATAAATATTTCACTATCCTTTTAACACCTTAAAAACCTAGCACACCAATGACTTCACTGCTTCTGTGATTCAGTTAAAATCCCCACAATCCTTTGCTGCATCACCATCAAGGTGTAACATAACCAATCACCACATGACAAACTTCCTCCAGTTCCCCTCCAAAAACAAGAAAATATAAATGAATACTGGTTGTTAATATCAGCTCAGTTTTATCTATCAGACCAACATGTTTAACAAAAATAGCAATATTGACTGATACCGATGTTAGTGTCGATATATTGGGCATCCCTGGTGGTATTATATGTTGGTGAAACAGGAAGTTTAAAATGAATGGATTATTCAGTAGTAATATCAGCTGGACTATTGCTGCAACACTTCCAATGATTGAGGTGATAAATTTATCGCTTGCACTTTAACCAAATCATTTACACAAGTGCTATTCTACGTCCCATTTAACTCGGCCATTAGACTGAAGTGCTTTGAATATCCACCTTATTGAAAAACATCTCAAGATTCAGTTGATCTCGTTTCTGAATGTTTTGCGTCATACTACGGGTGGAGAACACTTTGTGGTTGAAGCTATTCCCCAGTTGATGCACTATCTTCCTCAGCATGCCATTGCCCTGACAGAGCGTTGAATGCAGCATAGATAATCCTTGGAGGAGAGGGCTAATGCCCCGAGATCACCCCCAGGAGAAGCCCCCCTCCTGCATCCCAAACGTTGATCTCCGTTTTCTCTCTAACGCCGTTTGTAGCAACACAATAATTAATGAGCTCAACCATCCTATCGCAGAGGAAGCCTCCATCCCCAGCCTCAATTGTCCCTAGCATGCGATGATAATTTGACTTACGTGGTGCTAATTTCATATAAGTTAAAAGGCAATTAGGAAAATGTGTCTTTTTGACGGGCGGAGGGATTAAGGCTAAGCTGCAACGCCATGACTCTTTACTGGCTGCAGGCTTATACCGGGTATGCATGCCGGCGCTCGGCAACATCATTATCGGTCATCACATTAATAACCCCATATTTCACATCTTCATTCGATGTGCTACATTTAATTAAAGTGCGAGGTTGTGTGACAAATTAATGCCTAATTGGAAAGCACCTTTTGAGCAGTCTCTTTGCCCTACACCAGCTGTGGCCGGTTATGAAGTGAGAGAAGTTGCTTCATTTGCTTCCGAACACACTGCTTATGTAGTTAACTTTATTACAAGTACAGCCTTACAATGTACCTTGTTCTTCTAAACTTGGGTCAAGAGACAGAAACAATGGGGAAATATAGTTAGTCATGTTCATAAGCTAGTAACTTCAAATTCATTTGGAAGACTGAATAATTCTTTTCAGACACCTTATGGTATGTACCTAACACAAGAAAATTACAAGGAGATTTTGGTGTTTTGCTCAGTTTTTAATCAACATGAAGATTTGAATTATAATTAAAATGTATAAATTGACGAGAGCCGAAAACCAAAATAAAGAATTTAAAAGGGAAAATAAGACAGTGAAACAAAAAGCTAAGGTAACTAAAAGATTAAACAATAAAACAATTAATGCATTTTTTTTTTTTGTGTTTAAAATGTATTAAAAATCCAATCCAGGAGCTTTAGTGGCTTCTGAAGAATCGGAGGATTTTATGGCCAAATTCTGAATTTTTATATCCAACTTTGTTAAAGGGAGGAGAAACCAAGGGAGGTTAAATCAAATTATGCTCCCCCTTTATGAACAGCCAACTTTGCCTGAGTGCAACTCTACACGGTCTGGGAGGAAAATACAGCCTCATCTTACAACAATGTCAGTTTTTAGGGCCAGTCATAACTTATTTCAAAACTTTCTGGATTTTAAAATCCACACAGCAAGATCGTAGATTGTCATAAAACGCTCTGCTTAATCTCACCTGAGATAAACTTTTACACTTGCTGTCAGGTCTTTTAGAAAACAAACTAGACAAGCAAGGTCGTTGAGTCTGTTTTGAAAGATGGAGTTTTGTTTTGAGGGATGTGAAAATCAGAATGGTGGAGTGTCTCTGGATAGGACTGATAATCTGTGACAGATGCTGGAAGATCACGCAATCTAGATCAGTTGGAATGATTTGCCGTGGAAAAGTGGGATCACATATCTCAAGACGTGGGAGAGGTTGTCGTTGGTTATGAGGCAGTAGCTGTGCTTCCATTGACCTTAAAATCACACAAATTGGAAATATAAAACTTGATGGAAATGTGCCTTTTTTTTTTCCTAAAGCTTTTGAGCTAGGAGGAGGCGGTTTGTCGGCTGTATGTTACTGAAAGTAATGTATCTCAATGGAAACACTTTTTTTTGCATCATAACACCTTAATGTGATGGACAACCAGATGTTACTACTGGCAGAAATGCTGAAGACAACAAAAGGATGATGGCGTGGCATGTTCTTATAATGACATAGCGTGGACGAACTCATTCACATGATTTTTTACTGTATTTCTTGTTTAATGGAAACACTGTCATTGTACAATTGTGTTTATTCAACATTGGTGGAATATCAAAGTTTTGCAGACATTTTGTAATGGAAATGCAGCTAGAGCAGCCCATGCTATTCACCAATGAATGTCAGGAGGGCTAACAGTTTTGGCATCATCATTCTTTTTCCTTCTTACAATTCAGCACACCAATAAAATATACTGATTGTTTTCTTTGCCTTTGTTTGCTTGAAAGCCATAAAACTAATGATTCTGACCTTACCAGTACATTAAAAACTCTGCCTGTAATGGTACCATTTAAGATGTAAAGCGCTGCGGGGGAGTTATGTAAAATCAACTTTTCTGAGCTTTATATCATGCTTTAATCTTATTCCCATCAAAAACATACTTGGAATGTGATTCCTTAATGCATGTTTGAGGGATTTTTGAATCTCGTGTGGCAGCCATTCAGAGCTCTGACCTCATCATAGGAACTACTTCCAAGTCCAACGCTGCTAAGAACGGTTGTAAACGACATCATGGAGAAGAGCTGTTGTGATGACTGAATTCGGAATGTCAGAAAGAGAAGAAACTTTTTAGAGACACAGGACCAATTTTAAGGCGTCAAATTACTTTTACGTTATGTTTGATATGCAGAGCAGGTCCATAACAGAAAGTTACAGTTTCTTGTTTGTGCTATGGGGATGGGAAAATCCATATTGCTGCCCCTTTAAATAGATAAGTGGGCTTAAACATCTTCAATTCCAGATTAGAACCCAGTTTAAGCAACGTAAAAATGCTAATAATCTATACAGGCAATGAGAGAGTGGATAGGATTTATGAATACCCCAGAAAAGCGTTATGATTTACTTGTTTTTTTTTTTTTTTCACAGAAGGCTGGCAGTTTGGAATTGCAGCTAATCTTGTATTTACTTCACCTCAGTCTATCTTAGGAGATATTCAAACGTAGAGGGCTCCTCTTCATCAGTATTCTCTGTATAGGTGGAGGTGATTATTGCAAATTTGCGGGGAGGTGGTGTTAACGACTTTACACACGCTGTTTGAAAAGCCAATTTTAACTCAAACAATAACCTCGCAGCATATTGAAATATGACGTTTGCCCATGAGAGTTCCCCTGGTTCTACGTCTTCCATTTCACCTGCTGTTTTGTTTATATCTAGTCGTATAGATATAAGACTAGCTCTAATGAGCTCTAATGAAGAACTAAAATTAAATCTGTTTAGGAGCCGCAGACAAGCTAAGGCCCTATTATACACAGCTCTATTTGATGTCTTACTTTGTAACAAATTAAGACGTCGTATTTGCATTGAACTTGTCTGTGTTATTTTTTGTTGCGACAAACCCATTGGTTTCAAATACAGGCTGTACATCATATGTGCTTCAGTTTATGCTCCCTTTGTATGAATTCCTACATCACTGTCTAAACTGTTAGGTCTGCTGCGTCTCATGGTTCTCTTTAAATACTTCATAGATTTTTGTGTCCAGTGAAACCAGGGTAATTGTCATCAAACGGTTTGTAAGTCTCTTTGTTAGCCTCTATCTGAGCTACGCCCTAAAGAGGGCGTTCCCTGGTGTGTCGCTTCCTTTAACCTTAGCTTTGGGCGTGTGCTCTATTTGAATGGATGTGTGTATACGTGAGCATGCAAATAGCTAAAAGAGAGAAAGGAAAACATAATTATTTATTCTCATCACATACCTTGTGAATCTTTTCTAGACCCTTTACTGGGATTTGCTTCACAATCTTCTCAAAGTCTACATACAAATTTTAGTTTTTGAAGTGCAAAAACAAATCAGTAATATGTCAGTAATATTTAAATTTACTGAGATGCACCTAAATGTCAAATGCAAAATTGTGAGAATATAAAATATTTATTTAATCCACACAGTATTATTGTCCATCTACAATAAGCTGTTGATAGCTGTTGCGCACTAGTGGTGCTTGCGTCGGTATACGGCTCAAATATTTTTGCACAGTGAATATTGTGAACTATATATTCAAAATGTTGAATTGGACAACATAAAATAATTTTTTGGAAACATCCATTTTCTACCCTGTAGTTAACGTCACTGTTAACAGCCCTTACCAGCTCCCCTTATCCAACATCTTTTGTGTAGCTATAAAAAAAATCCTCTCTTAACCCCCCCCCCTGCCTCACACTCACACAAACTTCTACACCATTTCTGGGAACTGGGATTTCTAAACTGTGTCCCAGTGCATCCATATTTCAAAGTTATATCTCTGGTGTCACTCTACATCTCGTCTGCGGAAGCAACACGGAAAACCCGGCTCTTGTTTAACCATGTTTACGTTGCTGACCCAGTTACCGGGTTCTCTCTGCGTTGTCGGTGGGATGGGGCAGGAAGTCTCAATCATTTGTTTTAATTTAGTTTTTCATAGTGAAAAAAAAAAAAAAAACCAACACACACACAAAAGGGTGCAATCAAACATACTTCCACTTGTAGGCAAATCAATCCAAGCCGCTCGGCGTCTGCAGCATCCACTTGACCGCTGCGCCCGTCCTTCGGCTTCACGTGGGATCCTCATAACGGATGAGTAAATGTGTGCGCCGTGTTTTGCTTTACAATAGAAATATGCACGGCTCCACAGTTTCTCGAGACGTGATGGAGTGGCTGTTTTGTTCTGATACAAATGAGCTCATGATGGATGGATAATTGAAGATCCGAGCCAGGCGCAAAAGGAAGGTTAGATAACCAGGAGAACACAGAAGCATGTTGAATGAGTTTAGTGTTTCATTTAAAATCCAAGCTATTCAATAATGTAGGGGGACCTCTGAAAGCTCAGCTGAGTGTTCGCAGAGGATGTGAAGCGTGTTGGAGCTGCAGCTTGTTCGCAGCGGTGTTTGTGGTGGGCTCTGAAGCCGCTACGCGAGAAGATGGGTGTGTGTGTTAATACATGTTGTAATGATGCAAAACACTAATCTTGTATCTGCTTGTGTTTATCCTTTCTGGCAGTTTTTTGTTGCACTTCAAGTGTATTTGGATAGATTAATGTTTAGCTCTCCTGAAACCGCTTCTCAATTAGCATATGAAGTTATTTAAGCAGAAGGGATGGATTTAAGAGCCGTCAGGTTTTAGGCTCGTATTTTCTTGAAGTCTAAGTATGCTTTAATGATATCATCTCTATGTAAAAAAAAATATATGCATAGATTCTTTAAGAGGTGTTTACTGTTCTACAAGTATGTCATTGCTGTCGTCAGAATTACATGTAACGATTTAACATTCGCCATGTCTGTAGAAATGTTCATGACACCATGATACATAAAAACTTTCTGTTCTGCTGTTTCATCCTTCTTGTTATTTTTTTCCTGTCTGAATGTTTGTAACAGTCAGGATTTCCCTTCTGGAAATGTAGACTTCAAAGTGTACAATAGCCTCTTTTGCCACTTTTCTATAATACATATTATCCACTTGTCAGCTGTTGACTTGTGTTTAGAAGTTACATCAACAGTACAAACCAATTACCTTCCTGAGGGAGGGACATTTGTTACACTTTTCAAATGCACATAGATTAAAAGTTAAAATAATATGTTTTAAGATCAGATCTTAGCTAGCCTGGTAAAAAAAAAAAAAAAAACCCTTGTTCTATGCTTTGCTTCATACAGTGTGTCTGGATTCTTGGCTATTGAGAAACAATTGCTTAATAGAGGCGTGGAGGATTTAAATTTTACCCAATAGCTAATGTTAATTCTGGCGGATGCGACAGTTCAACACTATGAAGCTTACCAGAAATTGTCTGTACTGTAGACAACCTTTCCCCACTGCGAAGAGAGAAGTGCCGAGTCGAATGAGGCGGCTGTTGATGTTTATTCAGTATTTGGAGGTGTGGCAACACGGACTGAACAGCTTCATTCACTTCTTCTGCTGCTGTTCTTAAAACTACAGGCAAGCTAGAGTTCTAAAACGGCGCAGACAATGGACATAGTTTGCAACGTCTTCGTCTGTTCACTGATGGAATCCAAGCGAACGGGAGAAAGCACCGAAAGAGTTGTGAAGTGAGATGAGTATCAAGTGGAACAGCCCAGGAAATCAAAGGCCAGGCGAGATCACAAGTATGAAAAACACAAGCAATGAAACTGTTACAAGCTGATACCAACCTGTGACAACAGCGCCTACCTGCTGGTGTTATTTAGCTAAACAATAATAGAATATGTCGTCATTGGGCACTGCCAATTCATAAACATTTCTTTACCTATTTATGCTGAATTAGCTTCAATAGGGGAGGTAAATTATTCCTTGTTTCCTAATTTCATTTAAAGGTGGGTTGTTCATCAAAATGAAGATCATGTTGTTTATTTAAAGTTTTATTCTCAATTTGGATCATGAGACAATGGCGTCTGGACGGTCTATACATTAGTATTTAATTTATTGTATGTTTTTTATTGATTTATTATGATTATTTATAGACTTAAGTACATTATTGCAAACACCACCATTAGAATATATGATAATAAAGGAACATTGTACATATTACAAAGCCAGTTCTACAAATGCTGGGTAGGAGATTTTATCAACATGTTAATCGAAAGTCGTCTGGCTTGATGTTATTAGATTCCCTGAGCAGTTTTTAATCAAAAGCCTGTGATAAGAAAACAATCACTTACTCTTCTATTCTGACTCATGTTGGTGTTAGTATTGTCTAGATGTTTAGATACGTTTGTCTCTTTAAGTTGAGGTGGCACGTTGAGGGGCGTTCACAACCTTTTTAATGTAGCTGTGGCAGCTTTCTCCTGTGAAGCCTCTCACTGAGTGTTTGGACATGTTGTAGACGGTTGGACCCACCGAGTAATGAGCCATGCCACCACTTGTGAATAAGTGCTGCCTGTTCTCAGTCTAGACATTCTGCTTCATGCAGCCACAGCCCCCTACACACACGCACACACACGCACACACAATTGTGCATCCACTTGTTTTTCTTGTAAAAACTTTTTTTTCCTTCTGTTCCCAGCAGGTGACTGCTTGTGTGAAGGAACTGTAGATTTATAAATAACTGTGCATTAACACATGCTTATTAGCATTTAGATTTACCAAACAACACAACGTAGAACTTGACCTTGGTTTCTCTGACACCTGTGGTAGTCCTTCATAATTGAGCTGTTTGTGACTTCCCCTTTGTTGCAAAGCCTGTGTTGGTACACTGATGTTTTCACAAACTGCAGCTGGTGTCTTCTCAGTCTGTAGAACATACAACACACGTGAGTCATGTTCTACAGGCTCGCATATGCATTGGAGGATAATGACTCCAGTGATGAGGGAGACATTTTTCTGGCTCCTGTTGATCTCTGGTTATTTTCATGTTGTTTCATGATGTCTGAAACTAACCTAGATGTTGTAATGTCTGTTCACTTTGAGCCTCTTTGGCCGCCAAAACGACAAACTGTCACCCCGATTAGGAGCAGAGGTTGACCTTGGTAAAATGTTTTTCTTAGAGATGCATCAATCCCATAATAATACCTGTATCAGTCTCAATATTGAAAAAAAAATCTAGATAGTCTATCAGCAACAATTTGCCCGATCCATAAGGGCAAATCTATTAATTCTAGTTCTGTGCTTTGTGCTCTGTGCTACATTATAAATACATATAATTTATTTACAGTGTCTTTTATGTAGAATTCCTAGTTAGACTTTCTGAGAAGGTCTGTTGAGGTTTATTGGTTACTCAACTTATTGTTTTTTGTCAGTCTCTTTATTTTTAAATTGGTTGTTATACTCATAATTGCACTGACTGAACAAATTAAAGCTGCGTTGTATGTATTTACATGTTTGACCAATCTTGTGAAGGTGTACTGGTGCAGTTATCAAATAGATTTGTAATTCAGTACATGTATGCTTGTGTTTTTAAGAAACAAAACGTATCAAGTCAATTGTTTCTCTGTATCAGATCCAAATCAGCCGATACTAAACCTTAGATATCAGCGGATCGGTGCATCCCTAGTTTTTCTCATCCTCAGTAATCTGCTTCTGTGTTCCTCCTGTGTGAGCCAAGTGACAGAAATGCTGCAGTAATTGTTGTTGGCTTTTTAAGCTGTGTTAATGTTTGGATGTTATGAGGGGAAAGAGCAAGCTGCCAGGCCAGGGCATCACCACTGTGAGTCTGCCTGACCTCTCCCTGTGTGGGGTCAGTTATTTTTAGATTAATTACTGCGCTGCCTCCCTCTACTATCAACTGCTCTCAGTGGCCTTCCCTAGAGTCATTGATCATGCATTGGGTCGTGCATGTAAACAGTTGTTTCTTCAGTAAAAGTGTAAGATGATTTACTATAGGGTTGAGCAAAATGTATTTTTCTTCGGTTCCGTTAAGCTGTCCTGAAAAAAATCCCGCAAAAATACTTAAGCGTTACTGCCTGCCATGATAGGCTTATGATGTTGGACGATTACTGGATGTAATATAGGCTATTTAAGGATAGCCTATATCCTTAAATAGGATATAGGCTATGTTTTCTATGGAGAGTGAAGAGTGCCAAATTACAGTAAATAAATAACATTAAGTATTGAAATGTCATTTATTTGTTAAAACTGGAAATAAACACAAATGCATTAAATATAGAATTAATTATATTTGCTTCAGTTAAATGTATCTATTCCTTTTAAAAACTACATCCATTTATTTCCTGATTTAAGAAATGTTATGTTTCTGTGCTGAAGCACATCACAAGTAAATTTAAACTGTCAACTTCGCACATCAAAGTCAGTGGGCGGGGTTAGGGCTGCTTTTATAGAGACCCTGCCGTCTGATTGGCTGCTTCCAACAGCAAGTCAAGTCAAATGTGCTAAGACGCTTAAGTATTAAACCAATCTGTGTACAATACATTACTGTTCACTCAGAGGTTGAACTCAAGCCACCAGTAGGTGTGTAAACCTGTTTTTCCATTTGCAGTGTTCAACAGATATACTTCAGTAAGTTTACATTCCCGCTCCACATTGCTGAAGCTACTGCAGACCAGTGGGCTCGGCTGTTTGCTGGTCCAGCCACCTTATCAGTCTCATCAGGCGTTGTGCTGTTTCACTGGTGTCGCAGGTGGAAGAGAGGAAGAGAAGAGAAGCTCCACTTGTTTTCTTTTTTCACTTCACGCATTGCTAGCCACGGCTTTGTTGACCAGAGACTGCTTGTATGTGTACTTTGGCCGTGACATTAGGACTGTGTTGGAACAATGGGCGAGTCAGTGGAACAGAACCTGACAAGAGAACATGAAGGTTCCCTCTGGAGGATGTTGGACAGAAAAGTGGGGGGGGGGGATGTGTGTGTTGGGAGGAGTCTGCTCATTCTGAGGCATTTCTGTATCCCTCACATGAGTCCTCACTGATAGAAACAGACGGACTCTGGGACACAGCAGGTTGTGCATGTTATTATTTAACAGAATTCAACACTTTTAATTTGTCAGAGTTGCTGTGCATTTTATCTGTGATGGTGTTGCATTCTATATAGATGAATATAGAACCTTTAAAACATAATCACAGAGAGCACCTGGTTTTGTAGGAAAAGTCACTGCTCAGAGTCTTAAAGTTGTGAAAAAATCCCTGATTAAAGGTGTTCAATAGCAACATGTTAGCCACATACAGTGATTAGCTGGTATGCTAGGCTTTGGCACAATGTTGTGGAGGAGAAGCTGCGTGCTTATTCGCTGAGCAGGATGTGGTGTAGCCACTGGCCCTGCTTGAAACAACTACTGCTTTTCATCATGGACGCTTTTCAGTTGTGAAACATTACAGTTTATTTAAACTATCATGTAGGAGACTGTTGTGTTCTTGGTTTTGACTGTTTTGAATAGCATCACCAAGGTTTGTTTCACACCAAATAGTTCAGCAGATTGGTACATTTGTGGACTGAGCTTTGTTCTCACCATACGGTTTGTATGATGACAAACTGGACTTTTTGAGTTGCAAATTCCTCTTTTCAACTGAGGTGGTGCTGTCAGTGCCAAGGATGGTATCGAGCTTGTTATACCAAGGAAAAGTTACTTTTTCATCTCCTTAAGTGCTACTTCTTCCACGTATGTCTATGTTGATATTTTTGTAACAAATTAGTTTTCACATTTACACCGTGTTCCAAATTATTATGCAAATTGGATTTAAGTGTCATAAAGATAATTTTTTTTGTTGTGGTATTAAATTCATAGGTGGTATTGTGTCTCAGGGCTCTTTGAATCACTGAAATTAATTTCAGAGTTCTGGGTTGTTTAGTTTGTCTGTGAGCTCAATTAAAGGAAATCTACTTAAGAAGGATGTTCCACATTATTAATCAGGCCTCAGGTTTCAAGCAATAATGGAAAGAGAAAGAATCTCTGCTGACAAAAATCATCAGGTAGTGTAGAGCCGTATGACAAGGTATGAAAACATTAGATATTTAACAAAAACTGAAGAGTTATCGTACTGTGAAGAGATTTGTGGCTGATTCAGAACAAAGATGGTTTGTGCAGATAAAGACATAATGAGGAAGG
>CAEGAE010020241.1:0-16534 GCA_903067095.1 Girardinus metallicus | reverse complement strand
AATAATAATAATAATAATAATAATAATAATAATAATAATAATAATAATAATAATAATAATAATAATAATAATAATAACAATAATAGTTGGAATTATAATTCTTGCTGTTAAACATTGTATTAAAATAACTAATAGTGGTATTAGTAATAAAAGCACTGTAATTTTTTTTATATATAAAAAGATATATGTATCAAAAAACAGTATGTAAAAAATATGAGCATAAAAGATTTAAAATAAGCAATAAATAAATAATGAATTACATAGATAAAAAATAGGCCTTTGCAAGATGAATTACTGAATATTTAAAATAAATATATTGTCAATAATCACTCATTTTCCACCAGATAAGCAATGCCCTCCTGAGTTAGAAAGGGATCAATGCTGTAAGTCTCCCTGTATATGCATAGCCAAAAATAACTATTGGAATAATACAATTACAAATGTAATATTCGTTGCAATGACAAAAGACCCATTTTGCATCTTTTCCTGCAACCATAAAAAGCTTTTTGTGTCGTGCTCCTCCAATTAAATTAAACTGCATTTGAAAACATCGGCCCATCTTTAAGTAATCATTGGGACTTAGTGTAGTTAAAGTAAATGCTTGAGTGTATGCTCGTGTCAGATGCTGTTTATTTGAGTATTTCCTGCTCCCAGGAGCGGTGTCAAAACAAAATCTCATCAGCCAGCAATTAGGAACAACAAAATGCTGGACAAACATGCAGTGAGAGGCAGTGTGTGTTGTATTTGCTCTGTGGCTTTTGCCCAAAGCTTTCATCAAACGGCAATACAGAGAGCAAACCTGAACGGCAGATGTCGGCTAAATCCGACCGTTCAAACACGCTCCTCCACCTATTCATCCCAAATCAGGACTGGAGCTGCTCTTTCATGACGGAGCAGGAAGTCAGTGATTATTCTTCTACTGCAGAGAATCTGGAAAGTATTTACTGATTCACATTTTTTTTTGTTATGTTCCAGTCTTATCCAGAATTGTGTTAAATGAGTCTCTTTCTTCTAAATTCTACACATAAATTCCCCGTTATAACAATGTGGAAAAAAGATTTTGAGTTTTTTTTCCAAATGTATTAAAAATAGAAATCTGGAAAATTACATTTACATTAGTATTCACAGCCTTTGCTTAAAGAGGCAGTGTTATGTGAAATTCTTAGTTTTTTTTTAGGTTAGATGGTAAATACTATTCCCTCATCAACAACATAACCAGAGTGTTGCCTTGGTTCTTTCATTCATGTTTGAGAAATCCTTTAACCTTCCATGGCAACCGTTCAGCTGTGCCAAACCAAGTTTTTGTGCTTCTGCCTTACAGAGCACCCTTCCCCTGCGACGCCTTCACTCAGCTCCTTCAGACTAGCCACCAGCAATTAGCAAACATCTGGTGGAACTGCTCATCTGCTGAGCTCATTATAGGAGCTACTTCTCAGTGCAAAGATGGTAAAGACGTTGTTAAAGGGTTCATAAAGGAGCCATGTTGTGATGACTTCCTGAAGGCTGAGTTTCAGAAAGAGCGGGAGTTTCTTAAAGAGACAGAGGCATTAAAATATAAAGTCAAATTTTTTTGAACTCATATTTGGCATTTTTAGAACAACTGAAGGTAACATAGTTACTTGATTGTGCTATAAACCAACACTAAAGCATATAATACTGCCAATTTAATACTTTGATGATCCACTTCTGGCAGCAATTACACTTCTACCTGATATTATAGCAACTTGTTGTCTGACCTCATTCTTTCTTGCCACTGAGCTCATTGAGACTTTCAAAGAAGCAGAAATGTTCCTGGGTTCTTCTCCAGATTTGTGCCTCAAGACAATATGCACTGCAGAAACTCTTTTTCTTGAAATTACAGTTACAACTGGAAGTCTTCTAAGATACTGTATGTCTCAAAAACAGGTTTGCTCATCCAGTGATTGAAATTCACACCCACTCTACTTGTAAAACATCTCAATCTCAGTCAGACTGGACTGAGGCCATTTGCGAACACCAGATTTCAAGTCTTGCCCCATCCACCGCCCCTGATTCTTGATTCACAATTTAATTAGACATCTACATGAATATATGTTTTGATCTATAAAACATTCCATTGTGGCTGTGGCCATGTGTTTCGGGTCATTGTCCTACTGGAAGGTGAGCCTTTGCCCAAATCTCAAGTCTTCTGCATGTAAACCACAAAGTTCTCAAACAAACCCTAGAGGTCGTCACAGAACTGCTGGACTCATACTGTGATTAAGTTACTCATACTTCATCTCCACTTACTAATTAAGTTACTTTTGGAGGGAGGTGGATTTTATTTACTGGAATCAGAGTTTAAAGGTTGAGCACAAATGAACTTAAAACTTTGAACAGCAACGTGCTATTTTCCTTCCACTTTAGAAATACACCACCTTCTGAGAAGCACCTGTTTTTTCCTATGGTTTTTATTATTTTTCCTTTTCTTTCATATCTTGTCACAGCTACAAAACCACGTGCAAAAGGTAGCATCAATTCTGGGCTGATATCTGTCATCAGCTTGGTATGATCTCATTTAACATCGACAGGTTTTGCAAATCAAAAACAGAAGCAGACACATTGTTCATAGAAAGGAACAAAAATATATTTCTCAAGGCTATATATTTTGCACATCATCTTAAAATAACATGTAAATGTCAGCTAACATCTATTTCTATCACAGAACATGAAGGTAAGCATGAAGCACCACATCACCACCTACACAACAGGAAACTACCTAAGCACTTCTGTGAGTTCACCTTAGAGCAGAATTTGCCAGCTTACTCCATGGTCACTTTGAACATTTATTTTAACGTTTAGAAATATTAGAGGGGCAGTTCCTTTGTCATTAATTTTCCACAACCGAGTGCTAGTCAACTCGATGGCTCAAGTCAGCCCCACGTCTTTCTGTGTCCTGCTTTAATCCTATTAGCTGTGAAGCACAAAGGGAGATAAGAGGTTTATGTTTCGGTTCCTCACACACCGAATCTTTTTCTCTCCCTTGAGACACCAGGAGAGCTATTTATTTGATCATTTAGATACCACCACTACACGCACTACATCTGCTGTGGACATATTGATAACAGGATTGCCTCTGAGGGCGGAGGAAACATTGATGATGAATGAAGGTAAAGTGCATGAGATCATCCAGAGATGGGTAAGTCCACCATATTCTCCCACCACAACACAACTGAGCTGTGGTAATCATGTTTCTATTGACAATGCATCGACTTATGATACCATTGTGAGAAGAGATTTTAAAATAGTACCTGCTTTACTAAATTAGATACCAAAAGTAACAAAAACTTTGTTTCCATGATTTCTTGGCTCAATCTTATTGACTCACTATAAGAATTATAGACTTTACCCAAGGTAAAGTCTGTTTTTTGGGGGGGGGGCAGGGGGGTTGCCACATCTACATGTTCTGGATCATGGAAGAAATGTTAAGAGTGGACAAAGTACAAAATGCGGTTTTCACATTTGTTTTGAGTGGCTGATTTTAATTCAGTCACACATGGCTGAGAATGAAGAGCCTGTTTAAGGGCAGCCCATCATCTCAACAGGATTTCAGTCCAGATTGTCCTGGGGAGCTCTGTGAACCACAGTGTCCCAGAAGAATTCATACTGCCTTTGGTACTGAGACACCAAAGGCATGGTCCATTATCCATCAGGAACATCACCTTCTTTTGACATTAGGGTTGGCATTCATCAGGGGTCTGCTCTCACCCCGCTGTTGCTCATCTTTTGCACCAACATGGCGAAGGTGGATGTGCAACAGACACACCTTAGACCAGGATCGGGCAATCTCAGTCCTCGAGGGCTGGTGACCTGCAACTCTTAGATGTTTCCTTGATCCAGCACACTTCAATGAAACAGCTGAATGACCTCCTTAGTGAAGCCAAGTTCTCCAGAGTCTTGCTAATGGCCTCATTATTTGACTCGGTTGTGTTGAAGCAGAGACACATCTAAAAGCTGCAGGACCACTTTTAGACTTGCCCACAAGACACGAGGACTGGAGTTTCCCACCTTTGTCCTAGACCCTTCTCTACACTGATATGTTGCACTGTTTGACCAAGACCTGCGAGCACTTAAAGATCAATGCAGACCTGGAGCAACCAAAAATTACCTAAAATTGAACATCAACGGGTCAGAATACTTTGAAGCCAGAAAAATGGCACAATCAAGATTGATGGACTGGAGCTTCAGGAACATCACCTCCTTTTGACATTAAGGTCAATAAGAGGTGCATCGGCTTATGATACACGCACTACATCATCTATCATAAGCATACAAGACCATCATTTGAACTGTAGCACTGTAGCATGGTGTGGCGTGCTGGCCAGCAACAAAGAAACACAAGCAAATCCTCAGCACAGTGGAAATGAAGATGCTCCAGTGGTTACTTGGACTGACCAGATTGTACCTCACCACAAAAGGGATGTGAGACAAAGAGGTAGCGCCAATCACTGCCAAGATGAGAGAAGCCCAGTTTTAGTGGTATGGCAATGATGAGCCTGTGGCAAAGAAATCACTATGCACCGACCCCAAAGGAAAAAGGTCATGTGGGAGGCAAAGAAACTTTCGATGGATTGTGCCGTAGAACACCTGAAGAAGGTAGACCGAGACCCAGAGGACCCTGGCGACAGGGCCAAGTGGAGACAGAGGAGCCATGCTGTTGACCTCGTATAAATGGGAGCAACGTAAGATGAGCAGCACAATGAATGAAAACATTTTCACTTCTGAAAAAGAGAGAGATTAAGGTGGGCTATTTATAGTTTAGACATAAATCAGACTGAAATGATGGTATGACCATAAACAGGCTGTTTATGATAAAAAAAAATCTTCCTGTGAGACTGGATAAAACACTTCTTCAAAGACAAGATGACCACAAGGATGTAAAGACCTAGTCATCACAAAAATGCTAGAAGTACAAATCGGAACAAATCTGTGTGGAAAATACTTT
The DNA here is from genome assembly GCA_903067095.1 of Girardinus metallicus. Classification (NCBI taxonomy): domain Eukaryota; kingdom Metazoa; phylum Chordata; class Actinopteri; order Cyprinodontiformes; family Poeciliidae; genus Girardinus; species Girardinus metallicus. The sequence goes on along the minus strand of CAEGAE010020241.1, from coordinate 11,571 downwards.
CTCATAGCACATACATGATATCTATTTATTCAGCGCGAGACTCCAGAAGAAGATTTGAAGCTGGAGGACTACCAGCAGTTCAGGGATGTCGGAGCTGCCGGTCTCTGTGGGGGTGATGGCCAACAACTGCTGAAATTTATCCAGGATGAGAAAAACCAGGTGACCTCACTAATACTGTAGGAGGCAGACCGAGGGTCCCCGTACTGTATTCACACCCTACAGATATGAAGTGATGGCAGATTGACTGTGTTAATCTGTCAAACAGCACTAAAAGCACATCCAGCTATGTTAAACATTAAGATGCAGCAGTTACTTGGCGGTTGTTGACCTTTTGACCCAAAGGTGTGGAGGGAAACAAGCAGATATTCAGTTAGATTTCTCGCTCCACTGCTAACACCCATCAGCATGGTGCTCCTCTAAGTGCCCTTGGTTGTCCCATCTCGCCACACTTCATGCAGTTGTATGTAGCCTACTGTGAGAAACACTTCTTACCATGTCTCATTTGTAGGCCAACTGTATTGAAGAGCTGAAATGATTGAATGTGTAATGAGGAGCATTCGCTTGAGACGTAGGGTGAAGTTTTTGGCCACAAAAAGCAGCAACGTTTATGTTTCTTCAAACATTTCTCTGAAGTCAGTCCTTGTTGATTTTTTTAATTGCAGCTGTAAGTTATACATACTGTGATAGTATTTTTGTGCTTTACAAGAACACGCAATCCTCACTTTTAAGTATGATAGTTATTTAGTCATTTATGACAGAAATGTAAAGGAATCCAAAAATATGTCACAGCGACTCTAGAAATGATTGACTTTTGGGGGCCTAAAAATAGATTTCTGATAAGATTATTTTCTTTAATCTTCCTTCAAGTAGAGATCAGTCCATGAAAAAAATTTACTGTTAGGGCCAAGCTTTACTTATAAAATGTACTTTGTTATAAAGGGACACCACTGTAGTAAATAAAAGTGTGCTTTCTCACCCACCCACAGGGAATTGTGAAGTCCATGGGCTGTGGTCTGTTGGCACCTCTTGTAGATGAACTAGTTAGGAATAAGAAGAGTCAGGACCACTGCCAGGCTGCCATCACACAACTGACCAAGGTGGGCACCAGCAATGCAGCTTCAGTTCACATCTCCTAAAATGCAGAGAAGGTTTGTGGGGAAAAAAGGGAAAGTATTAGTTGGACCCAGTTTTAGAAGGCCACAACTCCACAAGGCCCTGTAAATAATGTCTCCAGATTCAAAAGTGATGAAATACTTTGATGTCAGGAAAAAACTCAAATGAATCTTATTTACATTAAGGTTTTATAATAAACCCAACCCTATCTAAACTCCAAGCCTTTTACCCTGTACACTATGTTTCATTGTGGTGAGTTTCAGTCAGCAATTAAAATCCTTGAGTTTTTTTTTACCTAAAGTTCACAAAGAAGCAGATAGTGCATAGAATAAAAAAAGCATTTTGATTTCACTTCCAGAAGAAAACAAAAATAAACCATATTCTACAGCAGAATTCAGCATGTCTGCTGTCCTTTCATCCTCAGCCTTGTAGTTTTGTCACAGTGTAAAGAAACGCTAATCATTTATTCAGAAAAACATAATGTGGAACGCATTGACAATCAATTTCACAAAGGAAATTGATTGTCATACCTTATTTCTTTTTTTCTGCCTTATTCTCACAAAGGTGAGAATAAGGCAGAAAAAAGATGCTAGAGGAAAAGATGGCTGTTCAAATTTTAAAATGTGGTCAAATGACATTTAAGACCTACAGGCTAATGAAGAACATTTAAGACATTCTAAGACCCCATCAGAAACCCTGTTTGTACCAAGACTAGTACCACTTACTCATCTGACACCAACAGACCAGCTTTTGATAGAAAACATCCCTTGTGGCATTTTTCCCTTTACTTTGGCTTCTACAGTTAACCTTGGTGTCTGTTTCACCCGAAACTGTCTCGGTGGAGTTGACCAAAAAACACACTGGCAATAATTCCCTTTGAACCCCTGTAAGATAATAAACAGAAAAACAACAAAATGAGAAATGACACACCGAGGTTGAATTCATGTCACTTGAGACATGCTCTGCTTTGTAGACGTGCAGCTCCAGAACCCTCCTGGAGAGCTTCCTTGAATTAATTGAAGACATGGATCCTGGCGCCATTTCTGAAACCATTCTCGTCCTTCTTCCTCACCTTCAAACAGGTATGTAGAGCTACTTTGTCGAAGCCTTTACATGTCACATTCACCATCAACACAGCAGTGAAAAACACACTTATTAGTCTCTCTAGTATAAAAGGTTCTGTTAAAGCAAAAATCACTAGTTGCAAGGCAGTTTTTGGAAGCGTGCAAGGCTAAAACAAAGACACAAAGTTTCACAAAACCGGGTATTTGGCTCCCCCTACAGTAGATGAGTGGAGATCAATGTTGGAGAAAATTCGGTTAAGTTAAATACATAAATGTCTTTTATTTTTTAAGTTCTGCTGCAGCTGGATGAGAACCGAGCAGCCGGTGTGGGTTTGGTTCTGTCGGCCCTCCACAAGCAGCTGTCCCGGCTGCCTGTACCTTACACCCAGCAGCAGGAGGAGGATGATGAGCATGGTTTGTGTCGCTGCTGCGTCGCCCTGGCGACGTTCACCAGGCCTTTTACAGACGGGATGAAGAAGGCTGAAAAGTGTAACCCAACACCAGAAGATGACAAGCTGAAGGCTGAGATTCTTAAGTTGTACGTTTCTGCTCCAGTGCTTTTCTTGTGCACACACCTAAGTAAAAAAAAAAAAAAACTGCATAATTTACAAGAAGAGCCTTGTGTAAACATGCTAAGTTTTTATTTCTGGATCTTGTCAGTGATGATTGAAATTTCTTTTTTTTTCTTTTGAAAAAAGGTTAATTTGTTAAAAAAACAGCCTCTCTTTTTATCACAGACTTCGATACCAGAACAGATGACCTGATTGGTGTTTTTGTTTCCAGCTGCATGCTGAGTTTAAAAGAACCTTTGCTTGAAGCTGAACTGAACCGAGACAGAAAATCAACTTTGTGGCTCTTTGCAGTAGAGATAACGGTACTAAATCAAAGAATCGTTTCAAATATTTATCTAGGCATATCTCCTTTTTGTATGCCCAGATTTCTTTTTGTGCATTGCAGGTCATCCTGCCTGCAATCAAAGAGTCTCTTCCAGGCCTTCTGTTCTTCAGTTCTCTGAGGAAATTCACCACGATGGATACTAACCTGTCCAAGGAGTCGGCCGCATGCTTGGCCTATCTGCTTTTTGTCCAGCTTTTAGCCATGGACACATTTCCAGCTGTGTTCAGGTGACAGTACAGTCAGTTAGCCTCATGATGTGTTTGTTCACCTTTATAATAAATGTGTTATACAACTTGCATTCTTCCATCTGTTTTAGTCCAGTATTTATTCTTCAGTGCAACATGGAGCACATCAATCAACTCCTCAGTAGGTATGCTGTCAGTAAATTAAAGGTTAACATTTCTTTTTTGCCTGTAAAACAAAAGAAAGATGTTTGCCTAAAGGTCTGTGTGTTTTGCGTTTTCGACAGGAAAAAGGAATCGCATTTGCTCAAGGGACTGGTATGAAAAGAAATCACAGAAAATCCCCTGGAAAAGAAGGCATCATATTGAATTTTTTTGTCTTTTAATCATTTTGCCATAGGCACTGTTTGCTAATAGCTTGGAGAAGGTGGAAGATAACAGCCTTCCAGTAGGTCTACTAGATCTGGAAAGCTTCTATCGTGCACCACAGGTAAGATAAACTACAAAACTGTTATGTTTGTATTGAACGGAAGACCTAAGTCACCACTGACTTAGGTCCAGAGTTGGTCCTCATGGGCCGGCATCCTGCATGTTATAGTTCTCTTTCTGGTTTAACAGACCTGGATCAAATGATGGCTCATTAGAAGCCCCACGAAGAACACTGACATGCTGAGAAGGTTGTTACCACCACCAGGAAGAGAACTAAAACATGCAGGATGCCGGCCCTGGAGGACCGACTTTTTGGGCACCACTGACCTAAGTGCAGAGAAGTGTGTCGGGTCAGCAGAGACTTTAATAAGAGTTACAACAGCTGGAAGACACAGAACACGGAGTGAAGAAACGGACAGATGATGGCTTGACTTGTATTTTAATGACTTGATCGCATGAACAAACTTATTCATGTGTCATTTCGATTTCATTTCTTATTTAATGGAGAACAGATTTACTTACATGACCATTTCTAAAAAAAAAACGAGGTTCAATAATCTAAAGCTGCTGTTCTGAAATTCACAGAACCTGCGACAAGTTCTCACCGACTGTCCAATTCAACATTTGGTAAGGATATAATCACTTGTGATAACAGAACCAATGTCAGATCAATGTGAAGAGCAATGTTTTGGCGATTTTTATTTTTAATAGTTTGTTGTTTCTCCAGAGAGAATCAGGACTGAAGGTGTTTCAACTTTTTATTAACAAATTGGATGCTGAAGCAAAGCATAAATTCTTCAGGTGAGAGTTTAAGTGAAAATGTCTTTTTGCAGTGGTAGATGAATAACTGTACATTTTATACTTGATGATAGCTCAGACTGCTATTTTTTTTCACATCTTATGTTTATTCTACACAAACACCACTTCTTATCGATCCGTCTTTTGCAGGTGCATGTTAAAAACAAGCCACCATGCGGGTGTTGAAGGTTACATAGTGAGCAACGTCAGGAGTCAAATTCAATCGTCTGTAAAGGTGAGAATAAGGCAGCTTCTTGTCACTTACTAAAGCTATATTTCAGAACATACAGTATATTCACAAGAAGAGCTATGTAGAGAATGAACACATTACTAACCTAAACCTGACCTGAAGTAACTGTGACCTCACATGATGGGTCAGTTCATTCTGCGTTCTTCTGATTCTGAAAGCATTAACCAACACAGCTTCATTTGATGGTCATTTAGTGAATATTAACCTAAAATTAGTTTGAGGTGACAAAAAAAAAAAAAGAAGATATTTCTGGGGTTCATATAGAACAATATAGTGCAAGAAAGAGAAAATGTATTCTTCAAATTCTTTTTGTATTTTCAACACAGACATATATAAAGACCTGATCTGATCAACATCTTCATGGCTGATGTTGGCTTTGATCTCATAACTCTGTTTGAATGAGATGAATCTGTCATAACTCTCCTGCAGGGTGAAGCCAATAAGTGGTTCTTGGGAACGGAGCTTCTGCCATTGCTTGAGCTGGTGTTCAGTTTACCACAAGCTGCAGAGACGGATTTACTCACCAATATGGACAAGTGAGTCATATTTCCAAACACAATTCAGTGACTGAACTCACTGAAACCCTCTGGCCAAAAATATTCCAGCAATTAAGGCTAAGCTGTCAACGCACTGTTATTCATCTTAGCCTTTGCAATACGTCTGAAAGTCGGAATCAGTATCAAATCCATACTTTCATTTCAGATTCCGTCTTGAAGTTTTATTTCATTTTTGTGCCGTAGTTTCTCTACGGTACAAATTATGATTTTTTTGGGGGGGGATTTATTTATTTAAGAAAAAATGCACACAAATTTATTCTGTTTTTCTATTGTTTTTGCTTGTCATTTTAGTTTTTTCATAAAGTATTTTGTAGACACCAATAAACTAAATAATCCAAAGGAGAAAAAAAAAAACCCAAAAACACCTAAACGTCAGAAACTTGGGAATATATCAAATCAAAATAGTAAAAAGTATCAGTATTGCTATCAATACCCTGCTGATAACGATACCGATACTTTTTACTTTTTTGGGTAGGGAAATAATATATATATAATATTGGTAAATATTGGCTATTGAGCATCATAGTTATATTAATATCCAATATTGATATTGGCCCAAATTAAATCAGTGCATCCCTACTGACAGCCAAAAGAAAGCCTGTAGATTCAACTAAACGAAGGTTATGTTACTTCAGATGTTCTGTCTGTTTATTCAGAATAATGGAGAGTCTGAATCTTCTGCGCTATCTGGTTATGAGAGACAAAGAACTGAAGAGCGACGTAAGTCAGCTTAATTCACCAAATTCCTTCTGCTGGTCTGCCTGGTCAGTCTAAAAAGCTGCTGGCTTTTGTCACCTTTAGGCTGATGTATGGGAAGAACTGTGCAGGATCAAAGATGAATACCTAAAAATGCTGAGAGTGTGTATCAGCATGTCGAGAGCATATTACTCTGCCGAGATGAAAGCGCTGAAGGAGGAACAAAAGCTAAGAGCGAAAGGTACAAATGAGCTGCTGATCTGTGAAACAGTTTAACTTCATATTTTATTTCTATTCATGCTGTTTGTCCTGCAGAAGCCAAAGAGCATGCTCGGTCCGCCAGACTGTTAAAAACCATAACAGTAAAGCACGACAAAGTCACCCATATGTCTCCAGAAGTCCAGTATCAGGTAGAGATTTTTCTCTTTCTAACTGATGACTATTTTGGAGGAAGCTCAGCAAACATTGATGGTTCTCTTGTCTCTTAGGTGCTGCAGAGTGCTTTGGTGACATTTGACTTAATAGAAAGCCTTGTAGTCCGAATAGATGAGATCATAGAGGAAAAGCAGGGGAAACCACACTGAGACAACACTGGGAACTTTTGATGTATTTTATTTCTGTTTGTTTAGAAGGTAAGATAAAGAATGCAGTGCTGTAAAGTGATCATTTTGTCTTTGTTGAAATTATTTTCAAAAGTACAGTTTGTGTCATCAGCAGGGACTGTGTATGAACTTGTGTCATGCTAAATAAAGCAAACTGGATCACCTGCTGGGCTTTATAAAATGTCTCTGAGCATTTCCCACACAGGACTGGTCTCGATGATGTGAGCCCGGGCCAGAGACATGCGCTCTCGGATATTATCAGCATGCGGCTTACTGGTGGCCTGCAGACAATTAGGTTTGTCTTTAATTTAAATGCCGTGAGTGAGCAGCAGCATAAATCACTTGTTTTCCCCAATAACAAGTTACCTTGGCGATTGTCAGCATTCCTTTGGCTATTTGTGCACCATTTCGTACAGGAAGGATCTTCAGATTGCTGCCGATAAATCTGAAAATGTAAAGAAATGGTTATGTTAAAGTTAATCTGGAATTATAAGAAAGGGAAAGCTGATGAGCTGAGGTACAAATTGTAATCTTTACCATCATTAGAGTCACTAATGGAACAATTCTAACACACATTCACTGCCATCTATTCAGGTTGTCCTTACCCACAGGTGGGTAGTAACTAGCTACATTTACTCACATTTACTTGAGTAACGTTGTTGAAAAGAAATTACTTTTGCAATGCTGTACTTTTTACTTTTACTTGAGTAATTTTATTATGAAGTATCTCTACTCTTACTTGAGTAAAATGTCTGCATTCTTAACCCACTGAATGAAAAGCAAACATGTTTTAACCAAAAATTGACCAGACACAGAAACACACCTGCAGTTTTTTGTTAACGTTCCAAAAGTTTTTTTTATTGAAAGAAACTGATTTGATTCTTTTGCCTGATTCTTTTTTACATTTTTTGTTAGTTATATGAACTATTGTCATTTTCGTCCTTTAAATACCAACTTATTTAAAGGTATTTAAAGAGCTTTATGTTTTTGGTCCGACTAATGATGTAATATCTAAATATTAAATAACTGATCATTTGATCGGTTATTCAGTAATTTTTTACCAAAATACTATTTTACTCTTATTTGAGTAATTTATTGGATGGCTACTATTTACTTTTACTTGAGTAAAGATATGTTGTTGAAGTAGTACTACTATAACTTGAGTACAATTTTTGGGTACTCTGTCGTTGCCCGATTATCCAAGGGATGAGAATTGAAACATCTTTAGAAACAAGGAAAGAAGTCAAGTGGACTTCTACTTTAAGGAATGATATAACCTATCATGAACAGCTGCTGTGCATCTACATCATCAAAGTTAATTTCTCTCAAAACCTAAAAAAAACAAAAATCTTTGAATTTCAGAACGTTAAATCTTGCCTGCTTTTAAAAGTGGCAAAGCAACTAAGGTTTTATGACGAGTATATGACACACATCCTGCTCACGCAAACCAGTAATTTATATTATAAAATGAGGCAAAGTGACATTTAGGGCCTTATTGTCAAATTTCTTTGTTCAGTTTCCATTAAAGAAACTGTGAGATTACAGCAGTTAAGGGAATTCAAGAAGCTTAAAATACTGGCAGAGAAGAGAGTTTAGCTGACATAAAGCGACAAACAGGCAGATATGTATAGTTAGGTAATGTTATATTAGAAGAGTGCTGTTTTCATTAATAAGTAACAGATTAACCAGGTCACAGTTCCCCGTCTCTATGTCTGATGTTCGACTCATAATTGTATTTTTTTTTCTCAGACTGACACAAACTCAGCGGGCAGACGATCAATCTGTTCTGCCACAACGTCTTCAAGATAAAAATGTATTTCCACATTCAGGGAATGTAGTGATACAAGTCATGTGCTGTGAATTCAGGCAAAGTCAGATCAACACGTCATGGGAGAGGAGGTACGGGTCCGTTTCTAAGCTAGCTACTCCTAACATTTGTAAATACCGCCGTCTATGAGCCCCAACCGGGTGCGTTACGTTCACAGACGAATTAGCTCGACTCGAACGAGTAGAAGCCACAAATAAACTGACGAAAACAACTTTGGGAAACAATTTCAGTCGCTCTGTTCGAGACTCCCGTTCCTCACTACTGACGTCCATCATGGCGCCTCGAATGATTAAATGACGTAGTTGCAAAGGGTCAATAGTATGCTGACAACATGCTAGCTAATGTTAAAACAGCAAGATAAATGTGAGTAACCATGGCAACCAGTGGGCGTTTAACGGCAGGTCCGGCTGCAATCAACTTACTAATACTATATTAATATTATAATATCAATATTAATAATAATATCAGTGTCCCTTTTTTAATTTCCATTTGAGATTAATAAAGTATTTTTGAAATTGAATATTATTATTGCATAATAAGAAAAAGAACAAATAATTGCTATATATTAATATTATTACAAACAAGTTTCAATATTCTTCCATTATCTAACACACATAAAATGTTTTTGGACTGTGGGAAAAAGCCGCAGTACCCAGAGAGAACCAACGTATGCACAGGGAGAACATGCAGAAAGAGCCTGGGCCGGGATTCAAACCCAGGACCTGCTTGCTGCAAGGCAACAGTGCTACCAACAGTGCCACTGTGCAGCCCTGATGTTTTATTTTTGATATTTTACTCACGAAATGTATTTTCTATTCACCTTAAGAGAATTTAAAGAGACCAATTAACCTAACAGTCATAGACTGTTTTAGGAAGCCGGCGCACCTGGAGGGAACCTGCAAGCAGAACATTTTAATTTTCTCGATGCCTAGCTTTAAAATTCCAACAGCTGCTATACTAGTCTGATATAATTTTGGGGGAAGTTATCTCAAACTTTCCCGTCCAGGTCAGTTTTTACATTGGGACAGTGGAAAATTGGTTCCCAAAGACTTTGGTGTCATCCAGAGCATTGATTTGTGATGTTTAGTTCGTCAAATCAATCGCTTTGACTTCAGAGAAAACTTTCTCTTTCTCTTAATAAACTTTCCTGTCCAGGTCAGTTTTTTCCTTTGGAACAATTTTCCCACTGTTTTCAAAGGCTTTGGTCTCATCTCGAGCACCGTTTCTTCATCCTTTGTCAAATCATTCACTTTGACTTGGAAGAAAACTTTCTCTTTCTCTTAAACTTTCCCGTCCGGGTCCGTTTTTTTTTTGTGAGATGTGGACAAAAAGGCAGAGATAAAACCAACATAAGTAAAATAACTTAGATATTTCACAAGGGCTATGAGGGAAAACATTGAGTTATTTCAACACTATACCAGGGGCTGATGGCAGGCAGGAAAACATCCACCATGTATATTAAAGAAAAATGGGAAAAGGAACTGAAATCTGTAAAACACAGCGCACAGCCACCTGACCGTGTCTGAAGAGACGGAAAGCAGTCGCACTACATACCTGTGCTGAATCACAGTCAAAACCTGCAGTTCTTTTTCCCCATTGAAGGGAGAATAGAGAAGTAAAAAGCAGTTCCTGTGGACCTGCACAAATTTTTCAATGCGTTCAGTTAATCCTGACTCCTCCAGAGGCTCTGGGAGGTCCTGAGGATCAACCAGCAGGAACGCTGTACCTAGGAGTTAAAGCAATATGTGTTAATTTAAAGCTTATGTTTTAAAAGACCCAGCAGATCTCTATTTACATTGAGCACATTTTGACTACAACGTGCAGATAAGCCGGAACATTTTTGCATCCATAGCAGATTTAGATTTAAAATAATTTTTATTTAAGCAAGAAATTTGATAAACGAGAATGACGTCTCTGAAACCATAATGAAACAATGTATAAGGAGAGGCATTTATGGAGAAAAAAAACAAAAAACCCAAACATTTTATTTAAAATAATAATCAATTAATACCTAATACTTAAAATAATTTTGGGCATACGTGTACATTGCAGATACTGTACTTTAAGCAACTTCTTCCAACAACTGTATCCCTGATCTGTGTGGTGTTTTACAGTCCTCATGATGCCGTTTATTCACTGATATTCTCAAGAACCCAATTGGGCCCTTTAGGGAACAGTTGTATTTAACCTGGAATTTAAAGAGCACAGAGCTGGACTCAATCTGCTAATTAGGTCATTAGGTCAACTAATTGGCTGAACTGGGTTTTATTCATGAGTATTAGAGTAAAGGGGGTAAAATAGTACCAAAATCCGCTTTCTTTTTGGTTGCAAAAAATGTAAAATGTGAAAAATATGCATAAGTTTGCTTTATATTCAACAACGAAATAAAATATAAGTATTTCGCTGTAACATAAATGGTAAACAATAAAAAAAAAAGTGTAGGAAAGGACTGTCTCTGTGACTTGAATAATGACTTTTATTTGAAGTCATTATGAAAGCACATTCGTTTCAAAACAAAACAGAATGGTGGATTTAGGGTTCATAATTATATTCACACGACATGGAAAACCGATTATTAGCTTACCTGAAAGAGGGAAAATGAAGGCCCCGGCTTCGACGCTGTCAGAAAACCTTATTCTGTGCTGCTGTGCGCTAAGCGTCCTGCGGGTGTCATGGTTCTATCGAAACATTTTTCAAAAATGAATAATTGAGACTACGCTGAACACTTTGCCCACGAGCGCTGACATTTCACAGCAGGTGCTAGCTTAGGTTAGCTACAGAGCTTGTTATTCCAAGAATTTACACATATATTTTTGTCAAAAAGAAAAAAAAACTGTTAAATAATTCTCATTACCTGGAGGGATGAGCTAATTATAATTGTCGTTTTCCACTGAGCGATAGTTTCACTGGACGTAGCCATTTCTTATGAAGGTGGACTTACTGACGCAGTTCAGAAAATTACGGCGACGAAACTGCTCTGTATGGCAGGTCGATTAAACATTTAATCCGAAACCCCGTAACAAAATAACCGTTTTTGTAACAGGGTTGAAGATTTTCACTAAAAGTTGCCATAAGTCCACATCCGCTAAGGTATGGAGCAACATATGATATGATGAAAACAAGAAATTAATATATGTTTCAAAGATAATTCTTTA
>CAEGAE010020235.1:0-17325 GCA_903067095.1 Girardinus metallicus | reverse complement strand
CCCCCCGCTCTGTTTTTTCCCCCCCCCCCCCCCCACTAAAAATTTCCTCCTTGTCCTTTTTTTTTTTTTGCATCCCCCCCCCCCCCCCCCAGCCCCCCCCCCCCCCCCCCCCCCCCGGCCCCCCCCCGGGGGGGCCACGGCTTCACTTCCTGCCTACATCACAGGGAGGAGCGGCGGCTCCCGGCCTCCGCACGCCGCTCTCCTCTCGGGTCAAAGCTGCTGCTTTTTCCGTCCCGCGCCGTTCCCACCGTGACGTCGGCTCCCACCAGGGAGGAAATATTCAGAGTCGGCTTACAGTGGGGTCAGAGGTCAACGCTGGGAGGGAGCTGGTTCCCAACTGAAGCAGAAAAACAGCAGCTGAAGCTTTCCCAACAGGAAACCATCAATTAACTGGTTGAGGAACAAATGATGGGATCATTCAGAGAAGATCCTGAGAGAATTTACTGGAGTTTACTGGAGTTTACTGGAATTTACTGGAGTTTACTGGAGTTTACTGGAGCTGAATCAGAGGATGGAGATCGTCTCCTGATCAGAGGAACCAAACAAAAGATGAGAAAAGCTGCGAATCAACTCTGAGAATGAATCAGATCTTTCTCCATTTCTGGTTCTTCCTGCCATGTTTTCCCAGCATTCTGAGCTGCAGCAAACCGCCTGCTGATGGTTAAAACGTTGACCCGAGTCTGACCCGGATCGCTAACTTCCTGTTTCTCTGCTTGCTGTGGCGGCGGCCCAGTCCTCCACAGAAAGCGCCGCTGATAAGAGACGTCTGACCCGCCGCAGCGTCAGCAGATGGTATCTGAGCTCAGGGTGTTTAGTCTGAGCCGACACGGTTCTGTTCGTTCACGTGTCCGATCCCACAGGAGGAGGAGGCGTCATGCTGTGGGCCTCGTCAGACCACCAGATCAGAGCTCAGAGGAAACGCCTGCAGCCTTCAACGACCGCTCAATAAAACCAACAATTCAAAGCAACGATTAATCGTGTAATAATCAATCAGGCATGAAAAATCTGAACAAACTCACTAATATCCATTTTGATGATTTTTCTCTTTTGACCATAAACTGGATGATAAATTCTTCAGTTTGGTGTTTTGGCCTCAACTGAACATTATTTTGAATGTTAAATATTTATTAGGATTTAAAGTTTATGGATCTTTCAAAATGTGTTAGAATTAAATTGCAACAATATTATATTCACCTTTTATTAAAATAACACTCCTAATGTTATTAATCTGTATTGATGGTAAAATGGATCTAAACTTGGAACGTTCCAGATTTCTGGCCCGCGGACCCGATCAGAACCGTGAAGGTTCTGGTTTCATGGATCTGTCCAGCCTCCGTGATGAAGACGATGAAGATGAAGATGATGCTTTCCTCTGAGGAAGCGTGGAAAGTGTCGGCGCTGTAATTACCACTTCCTGCGTGTTTATTGCCTCATGATGGCGGTTTGATCCAGATGCTTAATCACAGCCTGGAGAGGAAGACGAGCTGCGACACGCCGAAGATCCCCGGGATCATCTTCATCCTTTCTCCTGGCTTCATCATCATCACTCACTTTTAACATTTCAGCTTTGAGTTTAGTTTAATGTCAGAGTTTTAAAGAAAAACTTCAACCAAAGTTCAGAGAAAAACCTTGAAGAAGAGCTGAGAGGAACAACACTGCTCAGGGTCCCTGAACGCACCGCCGGCCTTTTAATTAACACAGCAACAAGAATGCAGCGTCTGAGCTTCAAAGTGACGAGAGAACAAACAGAGCGGCAACTTCAACACGACCTGCAGGAGGAGAAGAAAGGAGCGGCTGTTTGCTGAGGCGGAGGAGCCACAACGACTTCCTGTTTCACACATTCAACTCCAATCTGAGACAAATCCCATCATGCACTGCGTCGGCTCCCGGATCTAAATCAGCGGTGGATGATAAGGATTAAGTAAGCTAAACATGTTCAAAGTTAGCAGCAGCGCTAAGCTAGAGCTGAGCTCTGCTGCTGGAGGAAAACAGGAGAAGTTTCCTCCACCCGAGTCAGGAGGACCAGAGGTCAGAGGTCAACTAGCGTTCACACCTGACCAACTGGACCAAACGGGGAGATGGATGGATGGATGGACGGTTGGATGGACGGTTGGATGGATGGACAGATGGATGGTTGGATGGATGGACGGTTGGATGGATGGATGGATGGATGGTTGGATGGATGGACGGTTGGATGGATTGTTGGATGGATGGATGGATGGATGGTTGGATGGATGGACGGTTGGATGGATGGATGGACGGTTGGATGGACGGTTGGATGGATGGACGGTTGGATGGACGGTTGGATGGATGGATGGATGGATGGTCCTTCTCTGCAGGAAGGAGCCACCTCGACCTCCACCTCGACCTCCAGCTGGAGTCGGTCGCTGCTCCGCCGGCGGAGCGACAAGGTCACCGAGATAAACCGGTTTCTGGGTCAGAGTTCTGTTTCTAACGGCAACAGAACCAAATCTACTGCTGCAGTTCTGGTCTAAACTCTGGGACCAACTCAGAACCAGAACTGTCCTAGAAGTTACTGTGATAAACGTTAATGTTGTTTTGAGGGCATTTCCCAGCAATATAATAATAATAATAATAATAATAATAATAATTATAATAATAATAATAATAATAATAATGCAAACAGTCATTGTCAAAAATCCATTTTATACCTGCAGGACAGTTTGAATATCCAAAATAAAGCAACAAATAGATGAATTATGAATCCTGTGTAAACAAAAGGTTGTTTTGTTTATCATCCAGTTTTTAGTAGAATAACTCGTCCAAATGGAAATTATTGAGTTTGTTTGAATCCATCATGTAATTCACTGATTTATTGCCACAGACCTGATTTTAAAATCTAATCATTGTTTCGGTTCCTGAAGGATTCAGCAGTTGATCGGATGAATTCTGTCTGAATTAGATGAAAGTCTTTATTCTTCAAAACATGTTTATTGTTTTCATTTTTGATGATTTTGTAAATAATTAAAGTTAAAAACACAAACCCAGTGTTTCATGAATACCGTGGCTGGTCTTCCGGTGAGCTGCCGGAGCGTCACGTGGAGATTCCAGATCATCTGAGCTGGAAGTTTATTTGCTGCTTTGAAGTCTGAACTCCTGGCAGACAAACAGAACCTCCTCAGACGGGTCGGAACCACAACACCGGACCTCGTTTCTAAAACCTCGGCTCATCCCGGATTCCTGAATCCTGAGCGTCAGGAATCTGAAGGAGCGTTTGTCTCATCAGCTGAGCGACGCCGCGGCTCCAGCTGTGCCGGCCCAGTAATCTCCACACTTCCCAGTTTCCCACGCTGAGCTCATTCCAGAGCCACTAAACAATGCCGAGTCCGGAGCAGATGACTCCCGGCCGCCCCCGCCCCCGCCGCCCTGGGTTCGCTCTCAGATTGGTGTAATTTACAGCAGCTGGCCGCGCCGCGGGAAAACAGGACTGGTTGGGAAACACGGTTTTCCCACACAGATCCAGGGTTCCTGAAGGGGTCGTAGATTCAGAACCACTGGATGAGTTCTGCTCCATTAGACCGAGAGTCTTCAGATGTCATTGAAAGACTTTTATTATTTTCCTTTTTGACCTTTTTGCAAAGTTAAAAACATAAAGCTGTGTTCTCCTACACACGATACAGACCATAAACGCCTCATTTGTCCAGATTGTCCTGAAGCCGCTGACGTCACACTGAAACATGTCTGAATAAAAACCTGCTTTTGTTCCACCATCTGCTGCTTCCAGGTAAAAACATGGATTATTCCGTTTGACTGGAGCAGATCTGATCAAATTTCTGCTGCATTAACTTGTTTTCTTAGTAAACCGTTTCCTCTCTGCTGATCATCTCTGCTCCACTGGACCTGAGCAGCAAGTAAAGTCAAGGAAAATCTAGTCTAGATGCTTCCTGTAAACCTCTCCAGGTTTTAATAACTGTTAAAGTATAAAGTCTGGTCCCGACATAAACACTTAAAATAAATGCTTTAAACTGATCTGTTGTAATCAGGAAGTTATTTTTGTGCACAAGGAAAACAAGAACATCATGACCGACTTCTACAAGTGTCACAGTTGCTATGCAGACTTTACAGTCTGCATAGCAACCGCTCTTCTGATTTCTTTGGTAATCCTCGACGCAGACGACAAACTTTGTTGATCAGAGAATCCAAGACAACAAACTGAACATCAAACCAGAGCAAAGTTTTGATTCAGATCATTTAGTTCCCCAGGATTCAGTGACTAAAGTTTACTCTTATAGACTATAACCCTGAGGTAAAAATTAGATAAAGTAAAAATGAAGCATTCAACAAAAAGCCAACTGAGCTGAAACTGTAAAGTTAGTTCTGTGATGAAGAGGAAACTTCCTGTGCAACGTCTTCAGACGTCCTGCCTGCTACACAGACACAGAAAACGCCTCTGTTCGTTTTATTGGCGCTCCTCTACGCAGACGACAAAACTCTGTTCTACCACAACCTAAAAACTGGTCCAAGGAAATAAAAAAGCATCAAACTCATTAAAATGTGTATCCAGATCCTGAACTCTTCAGGCTTTATGACTGCAAAGGTTATCTTTATCGTCTCTGATCTTTAGTTTTAGAAAACAGAGACATTTAACAGTGTGACATAAAAATTCAAACTGTGCAGAGAGGATAACGTCCTCCAAAGGTCCTTCATTTCTGCTGCTTCTGCATTATTTTCTCTGTAGAAACACTTGTGCACATTTTATCTGGCATTTCTCTACGCCGACAACACATTTCTATTCTGCTATAATCAGGTAAAGTGTCTAGTCAAAGAAAACAGCATTAAGCCAAGTTGTGATCCAGGCCTCAATGCCTGAAAACTTTTCAACATTTTGATGAAAAATAACTCAGAAATAATAAAAACATCCAGAAAAGATGAAACATCCTGCATGACGTCTCCTGGTTTTGTGTCTGCTGTGATCAATATGAACAACTTGTTTAATATGAGCTACGACTGACGGCTCGTTAACTGTAGTCTAACTCGGACTGAGTTTCTAAACCGGCTCTGTTTGTTGAGTATTCAGTCTTGTTGGGTCTGTCGGCCGTCGGAGGTCCAGTACAGAGGGCGGCTGTTCTGAACCGTTCTCAGGACTTTTATTAGCGGAGGGAGCGGACACTTCAGCGCTCTTCATCAGAGGAATCTGGAGAGTTTGGGCCTCAGTTTGTGTCTCCAGAGCGGCTCGGTCCGATCCCATCAGAATTTACTGCTGCAGGATTTCATCTGCTGTGAGGCCAAGCAGTCGTCTGGAAGTCTGAGTTTAGGTTTCTAGACCGGTTCTGATTTAATTCAGCCTTTAATCCAGTTCCTGCTCCTGTTAGGCATTTCTTTTAGACTTTGGTTGCTTTTCACACAGTTTAAATCCAGATCTAGTGTCTGAATATCTTTTTAATGCAGGTTGTCCCATGTTGTGTCTTCTGTTTGTCTCCAGAGGACGTCGCCCGTCTTCCTGCCTGAGTTTAAACCAGATCTCAGTCCCGGTTAAAACTAACTGCAGCTTTTCAGCTGCAGGGCTCCAGGCCTCCATTCCTCCTCCTCCTGCAGGTTTTCTTCTTTGTGGCGCTTTCATGTGGCCCCGGGGCCCGTCTCTGCACAGTCGAGTCAGAACACGTCGCCTTCCTGCCACACTTCAAAGAGTCCAAACACACAGAGTTACAGGGAGCCCTGAGCTCACGGTGGGTTTCCTGAGATTACAGACGAAGCCATGTCCTCCTCAGAGGACAGGTGTCCAACATCGGGACCCGACCCGATCAGGTTGGTCTCAACCAGAAGGACTAATAAACTGTCAGATTTTGGTTTATGTCTTTTGAATGGTTCCTCCTGGTTCTGGATGGAAACAGCTGGAGGTTCTGAGAATAAACGGATTCCTCCACGACCGAGTCAGAGCTCAATGAATCTGTCTGAGAGTCACGACTGAGAAACTAGGTCAGACAAGGTCAGAAGGTCAAGATCCACAGAGGAAACAAAGTAAGAAATGTTTTCTGGGTTCCAGACAGAATCAGAGACTTTCAGACATCAAACAGATTCAGCTACAAAACAACCAACAGAGACAAGACAGCCATGAAGACAGGGATGAAGACAGGGATGAAGACAGGGATGAAGACAGTGATGAAGACAGTGATGAAGACAGCGATGAAGACAGGGATGAAGACAGGGATGAAGACAGCGATGAAGACAGGGATGAAGACAGTGATGAAGACATGGATGAAGACAGGGATGAAGACAGCCATGAAGATTGTGATGAAGACAGCCACCAACGTCCGCATCCATCTGACCCATGAAGGGACAGAACGTCCTGCTCTGGATTCTAGTGACAGTTTCTGGATCAGTTAAAGTTTTCTCTGTGTGAAAAGAAGCAGAACCACCAGATAAAGTTTCTCAGGAACTGATTTGGACCAAAGGAACCGACCAGCTGATGATCAGACACCCGGGTGTCTAAATGTTGAACATCTGCTCTGGAATCAGTGAAGGGAAACCGTCTGCACTGAATTCAACTTGATCCAGCTGCTTTTAAAGGTTCAGTTAGTTCTGGATCATCAACAAACAGCTGGGAACAGCTGGAGCATTAATAACCAGAAAAATGAAGAAAACACCCAGAACATGCAGGAATCATTTCAGACCTCTTTCAAAACCATCCAGTTTCTACCAACGAGTCGCAGCTGAACCGAACAAACTCCAGTCACCACTAATAGATCACCACTAATAGATCACCAATAATAGATCACCAATAATAGATCACCAATAATAGATCACCAATAATAGATCACCACTAATAGATCACCACTAATAGATCACCACTAATAGATCACCAATAATAGATCACCACTAATAGATCACCAATAATAGATCACCACTAATAGATCACCACTAATAGAGACCAGAAAGTACAAACATCTACACTCAGACTCCGACATCATCAACATATTTTGTAATTTTCTTTTTCTTACTTAATTTATTGGTTTTCAGCAGAAACATCTGCAGCTACACAACCTGACATTTACACCCAAAGATTTCCTGAATCTCCCAGAGAACCTGAATCTAACACCAGATGATGCGTTCAAAGGTGGCTGGTACATCAGAAACCTGTAGGTCTAGCTGAATCGGTCTGAGCCGAGCCCTGGGTCAGAACCGTCCAGAACCCCAATGAAGAAACTCCTGAACAGAAAGGCCCAGAGATCCATCAGATTTAAATGATCTGAGGTCAGAATGATCTGCAGTAAAGTTCCTGACCAGAACCCAGGAGTCCTTATCTGCCCCAAACGTCCTTCATCTGAACCAAAACTTCCCAAGGTTTCTAATCTGCACTAACAGTTGATCCCTTCCAGACAGCAGCTGCACTTCAGTGAAAACCAGTTTTTAGATTTTTAGTGACCAAGGTCTCCAAACGGCGCAGTGTGTGACTTGGGCCCGCAGCCGGGCTCTTACCGAGGCGCAGGGTGAGGTTGATGGAGTTGGGGTACTGGATCCCCGCCAGCATGGTCTGGCTCTGCCACCAGGTGGCGTCCTGCTGGTTGTTGTAGTCGGTCAGGTACGCGGCGTTGTGGTGGTTCCGGGGGTCCCGCGCGTCGCAGATGTGGCAGGACTTGGTGACCCCGGTGGCGCCGGTCTGGACGCAGTACTCCTCCGGCGGGGAGCCGCAGGTGTTGGTGGCCTCCACCGTCACGTTGAAGGCCGCGTTCACGAACTCCGGCATGCAGCGCTGCGGTCGGCCCTGCTCGTCCGCGCACTCATCCATGGCGCCGCGGACGCACACCGCGGCCACCCAGCTGCACGCCACCAGAGCCCGGATCAGGTTCTGCATCCTGGCCGCCCGCTCCGTCCTCCCGATCGGCCGCAAAACTCCCATCGGAGCTCTCCCGAAACCTTCCCAAAGTTTTCCCCGACAGTTTCCCACAGGAACGATCCCGGACTGGAGGATCCTGGAAAACGAGGAGCGACTGGTGACTCCGGCTTCCCGGGGTTCTGCTGCTGCTCTCTGGCTGTCCGAGGTCGCTCTCAGCTCTTTGTGTCCGCCGCCATGCACCCGCAACTCCAGCAGGAAAAGACGGGAGTCCAGACTACACCCAGTCCGCTACTGCGCAGCTCCGAGGCGCACAGGCTGCGGAGAAGAGTCCGCCTCTTCCTCCGGACTCACCAAATCACCGCAGAGCCGCTGCGCACCCGCAATCCCTGCGCAAACTTCAACTTTCGGCACACTTTTCAAAGTCCGGTCTGCGCCGAATTACGTGTTTAATATTTAGATCAGAGCTGAAGTTGCTGCTGCGCGGAAAAACTCAAAGATTTAGGAAAACCAGAGGAGGAATTCCCGGAGTTAAACTTTGATCAACATAAAACTGATCCTGGAGCAGATTTAGTTCCTGCTGGTCTCTGGGATGAACTGGGGCTGCAGACCTGGAGGACAGAGACCCCTAGTGGACAAAAGCAGCACGAGCAGGATTTCTGTTACTTATTCCACAATATTCAGGATGTGGATCGATCATCCATCCATCCATCGATCATCCATCCATCCATCCATCCATCCATCCATCCATCGATCATCCATCCATCCATCCATCCATCCATCCATCGATCATCCATCCATCCATCGATCATCCATCCATCGATCATCCATCCATCCATCCATCCATCATCCATCGATCATCCATCCATCCATCCATCGATCATCCATCCATCCATCCATCCATCGATCATCCATCCATCCATCGATCATCCATCCATCCATCCATCCATCCATCTATCCATCCATCCATCCATCGATCATCCATCCATCCATCGATCATCCATCCATCCATCCATCCATCCATCCATCCATCCATCCATCCATCCATCCATCCATCCATCCCTTTTCTTACACCCTGGTCACCTGGACAGGTCGCCAGTCCATCACACAGGATATGGATCAAATATTCATAAACATCTTTCAGATATAAAGTTTATTTGGTTTCTCTACCTTTCAGTTTCCATCAGGGTGTTTAATTCTAATCAAAGGAAATGTTTGGTTTCTGTGATAGTAATAAAAATTTACTTTGATTTTTACAGAATAAATCAATCTGATATTTTTATATTGATGTAAATAAAGACATTTTTTATTTTTTTTAAAATGATTCTTTTCTTATTAAACTTCTTGAAAGGCTTCAAACCTTGACTGACTAATGAACGGTGAGCAGCCAAAGGTTGTGGGTTTGAATCCCACTTCTCTCTCCAGCTTCCTGCACTAATGAACTGATAGGAAACATTTTAACAGAATGAAAATAATGTTTTTAAATATTTTATTGACTTTTTCTAACGTTCTTCCTATTGGGACTTTTTTTATGTGCAGTAATAAAAATCTGCTTTTATAGTTTAATAATCCATGAAACAAGTTGAACAGTGAAAAACAAAATGTACGATCGTCATATATCCGTATTACTGCACTTCTTCACTCCCAGGTGCTGAACAGACCAGCTTCAGTTTCAGGTGTTCAGGCTTTTGAATTATAAAAACCCACAATGACAAAACCCACTGAAGTATCACATATAATCATAAACTTAAAAGCACGAGGACCATAAAAATATTTAGTTTGGTCAGTTTGAAACAGAATGAAGCTTGATTAGAAGATCAACTCGTCATCTGCATATCGGTGATTCTGTAAAAACGGAGCCGGATAAAAACCAAGTGGGACCAAAGAACGAGCCCTGAGGAACTCCTGATCCCGGAAAATCAGTTTATTCCAAGGAAAACACTGAAGCAGGAGCTGAGAGGAGGGAACTGTTCACTAGCAGGAACATTTTATGACGTCCGTCAAACATTTTCATCCTGCTGGAAACAGAATGAAGCAACATTCAGACGTTTTGAACCAAAATGTTTCTGGATCTTTGAGTCTTGATACCAGAGTTAATTAAAAACAAAAACTCATCGACAGTCCAGGACGTTTCCAGATTAGACGAGTCAACCGTCAGCTGATCGATGACCTGCTGATTGATCACAGCAGGTCAAAACTCCAGGACTCAGGTAGATCATTAAAGGACTAAATGGGATGAAAATCATTTTAAATAAACATCTGAACAGTTTTTACTACAAAACTGAACCCAGTCCAACTTTAAATTCATTAAACTTCACCAAATGTTCCACATTTATTATTATTCTCAGATTTTTTTAAGTTTCTGCAAGAGAAGAATCTGAAGGAAGACGAGACGTCAAACTCTGCCCCCTGCTGGTGCTTCTGGAGAACTACAGATGTAAAACCGACGTTTCGTCTTCATCGGAACCGGTTCCGATGAAGACGAGGAGCAGATGATGAAGATGAAGCAGATGATGAAGATGAAGCAGCTTCAGGTGGAAACATCTCAGATTTATTGGCAACATCATAAAAACAAACATGGAGAAAAACAGAAAGTTCCCTCTGACCAACATTAAAGATCTGCTCTGCGGCAGGAGGTCTCACTCTGTTTAATATCCACCCCTGTACCCCCCTCCCCCTCTATAGCCCCCTCCTCCTCCGTAGCCCCCCCCTCCTCCTCCGTAGCCCCCCCCTCCTCCTCCGTAGCCCCCCCCTCCTCTATAAGCTCCTCCTCCTCCAGATCCGCCCCTGTAGCCTCCGCCCCTGTACCCGCCTCCTCCTCCATAACCCCCACCCCCTCTGTACCCTCCTCCCCCCCGGTACCCGCCATACCCCCCTCCTCCTCTGTACCCCCCTCCTCCACCGTATCCTCCTCTTCCTCCTGCATATCCTCCTCTTCCTCCGTATCCTCCTCCATCAAAGCGCGCCATCTTGGGAGGTCGCGGTCCGTCCCCCATCCTGCAGACAGACAGCGGACCCTTCAGTTTGCCCTCAGCGGGTCGGTATGGGAATCGAACCGACGGCCTCTCTGGTACCTCTGGTTGGCGGCCATCAGGTTGATGCCGGCGGCGGACGGTTTGGACACCTGTCTGATGGCGTTGAGCAGCTTCTCGCTGCCCTGGTCCAGCTGGTTGATGTACTCTGGGTCCTTGGTGACCTCCACCACCAGAGCCTCCAGGCCGGCGCGCAGGGCGGCGATGGCGCCCGCCGCCTCATGGCGGATCTTCAGCTTGATCCTGGAGGAAACGGGCAGACATGAGGGGACGGATGAGGCGAAGCTGAAACTTCCTCTAGACCAGATTTACAAACTTTTTCATCTTAAATGTTTTGGTTTCTGAATATTTAATTATTTTGGTCGTTTTCAGTCTCTGTAGTCCCAGCGAACGATTAAACTAATGATTATTTCAGTAACCGACTAATCGTTCAGTCCTAACGAACCACAGCAGCTGGAAGTGGAACAGGCTGCAGAACCGGGTCCACCGGATCATCAGGAGAAATATTCTGAGAGATCCAGAACCATCAGAACCAATGAACTAATAGAAACACAGGCTGGATTATTTCCCTCTATGATGATGATATTTGCTGATAATCTGGTGCTGATCCGGTCCCCCAGCAGAACCGGTCCCCCAGCAGAACCGGTCCCCCAGCAGAACCGGTCCCCCTGCAGAACCGGTCCCCCAGCAGAACCGGTCCCTGGATCATCCGTCGTCTCACCAGTCGTCCAGCTCCACGATTTCCCCGTTGGAGCTGATCTTCTTGCAGGCGAACAGCAGCAGCTGCAGAGGACTCACCAGCGTCATCCCCTTAGCCGAGATGGCCCGGGTCCGGATCTGAAACAGAACCAGAACCTCAGCCGGGCGCCTCCGGACCCGCGGGAGTCCGGCCGTGGCGGCCGCCCACCTTCTCTCCGAAGACGAAGAAGGGCGAGGGGTAGTTGATGTCGTGGCTGCTGAAGGGGCAGTTGACGGAGGACTTGTGGATGAGCGCGTTGCGGCCCTCGGTGGTCAGGATCTTCCTCTTCTCCTTGTGGAAGCAGACGTTGGGGTAGGAGCCGTAGGTCAGCAGAGACACCACCACGTCCAGGTTGTTGTCGGGTC
The DNA here is from genome assembly GCA_903067095.1 of Girardinus metallicus. Lineage (NCBI taxonomy): Eukaryota > Metazoa > Chordata > Actinopteri > Cyprinodontiformes > Poeciliidae > Girardinus > Girardinus metallicus. The sequence continues at coordinate 5,397 of CAEGAE010020235.1, read as the reverse complement.
CCACCGTGTTGAACATCTGGGTCATCAGGCAGCCTGCAGGAGGAAACGGGCCGTCTTCATCGTAGTCGCCGAGCCGCAGGGAGCCGCGGGGCGTTCAGGTACCTTCAGGAAACCCAGAGTTCACCAGGATGTCCTTCAGCTGCACCTTGGCCTCCCAGGTCATCCTCAGGGTGGACACGTTGAGACGTTTGTGTTCACAGAAACGGGTCTCAGCCTCTTCACCGTTAACCCTGAGCAGAACCAGGACACAGCCAGGTTTTGATTAGGCCAACTCATGTTTCTGCACGATAATGACGATGGAACTGGACAACATGTCATGTTTGTTTCTCAGCTGTGACTGAATGATGAGTTATGACTTTATTTTTGTGTTTTCAATGTGAAGCACTTTGACCTCTGACAAGCAAACAAACACTGACTGATAGTTGAGACCAAAACATCAAACTGAAGAACAAAAGAGAAAAAAGATAAATCCTGCAAATGGAAATGATTGAGCTCGATTTATTTTATAATGCGATTAACTGATTTAGTCCCACATCCTCAGTTCTGACGTCGGGTCCGACAGAACCGACCGACGGCGGTTCTGGCGGCTCACCTGACGTCGTCCCAGGCCTGGAAGACCGACAGCAGCGCCACGTGGTCCGAGAAGCGGCTGCCGGAGAAGTTCCTGTGGACGAAGCCGAGGCGCTTCCCGTCGTTGACGAACGGCTCCGGGAAGCAGGAAGCGGCCGAGATGGTGCACATGGCGTCTCCGACACTAGGGGGCGACAGAGAGCCGTCAGAGAGCCGGAGAGGCTGCAGAAGAAGAGCGGAGCGGCAGACACCGACTGGAAGATGCAGCCCATGATCATCATCTTCCCCAGCCGAGGCTCGATGGGCAGCCGGGCCAGAATCCGACCCAACGGGGTCAGCTCATCGTTGGAGTCCAGGGCGTCCAGGTCTGGAGAGGAACCAGTTAGACCAGTTAGACCAGTGGAACCAGTTAGACCAGTGGAACCAGTTAGACCAGTTAGACCACTAAAACCAGTAAAACCAGTCAGACCACAAAAAAAAGTTAGAACCAGTAGGACCAGTCAGACCAGTAGAACCAGTCAGACAAGTAGAACCAGTCAGACCAGTAGAACCAGTTAGACCAGTAAAACCAGTCAGACCAGTAGAAAAAGTTAGAACCAGTAGAACCAGTCAGACAAGTAGAACCAGTCAGACCAGCAGAACCAGTTAGAACCGGTAAAACCAGTCAGACCAGTTAGACCAGTAGAACCAGTTAGACCAGTAGAACCAGTTAGACCAGTAGAACCAGTCAGACCAGTAGAACCAGTTAGACCAGTAAAACCAGTCAGACCAGTAGAAAAAGTTAGAACCGTAGAAAAAGTTAGAACCAGTAGAACCAGTCAGACAAGTAGAACCAGTCAGACCAGTAGAACCAGTTAGAACCGGTAAAACCAGTCAGACCAGTAGAACCAGTTAGACCAGTAGAACCAGTTAGACAAGTAGAACCAGTAAGACCAGTAGAACCAGTTAGAACCGGTAAAACCAGTCAGACCAGTAGAACCAGTCAGACCAGTAGAAAAAGTTAGAACCGTAGAAAAAGTTAGAACCAGTAGAACCAGTAAGCTGCTCAACGGGACACAAAAACCTGATATTTTATTTAGAGATGATTATAATGATATTTTATTAACTGTAGAAAATGTAAAAACACAATTTAAACATAAATGAGTAGAATTAAATGTTTTTCTTTCATCTTCAGTTTGTCTATAACAATAAATAGATTTAATGTGACATGTTTGTCTTCAGTTAATTTTATTTTAAATATTTTGTTTTTGTCAGAAATGTCTTTAAAACTCATTTTTCTCTGTATGATTGGTTCATGTTGGTTTTACAGTGTAATCTAATATATTCAGTTATTTAGGTTTTCAAATTAATTGACATTTAATCATCGTCCTAAAATAATAACTTAGGTCATTTTTAGGCAAAGTAATCTCAAAGACTTGGCCGTTATTTTGAAACTCTGATTCTATTTTCTAATAAACTTTATTTACAGCTCTAACATAAATGTCACCATTTGATGGCCTTACTGGGTTACAGCGGAATCACTGCAGTCCAATAATAATGTTTTAGTCTCTCTTTTTGTGTAAAACATTTATGGGACGACCTTGAACTCCAGTAGAGGTTAAATTAGAGCAGCAGATGGCGCGGCCTCTCACAGCGCCCCCTGAAGGCTTTCAGGAGAACATTCAGGCCTCTTCACCTCTGAGTGTGAACTCCGCCTCGATGACGGCGTCCAGCGGCGGCGGTTCGATGGCCTTGGACAGGAAGTTGCCGATGCCTCCCAGCCTCAGCAGCTTGATGCTGAGCGCCACCTCGTGCAGCGGCGTCCTGAAGATCTCGGGGGTCATGTGCGTCTCCAACCTGCGGGGAACATAAACACGTGACGACTTCGCATCCGGAACGATGCGTTCCGCGGCGGTCTGCGTCCGGCCTACTTGTCGAAGCGAGCGCGGCTGCACAGGTGGAAGCAGAAGCCGGGTCGCACTCGGCCGGCGCGGCCCTTCCTCTGCTCCAGGTTGGTCTTGGAGGCCCAGACGGTGGCGTAGTTGGTCATGTTGTTATGGGAGGTGAAGAGCTTCACCTTCTGCCTGTCAGGACCAACTCAGGTTAATCAGGAGGAAACCAGGGCAGGAGGTCAGAGGTCAGAGGTCGAGGAGGTCTTACTTGCAGGAGTCGATGACGTAGACGACGTCATTGATGGTGATGCTGGTCTCGGCGATGTTGGTGGACAGGATGACCTGGAACGTCGGACCAAGAGTCAACTTCCTGTCCGCCGGGAAGCAGAGCGGCTCGCGGCGTTTTCCCAGAACTCACCTTGGTGACGCTGTCCGGAACCGGCTCAAAGACCCGCCTCTGCTCCTCCCTGGGGATCTGGCTGTGCAGCGGCAGGATGCGGTACCGACTACTTCCTGGAACCAGAACCACACCGCGTTAGCTCACGTCTGGAGGAGATTCTGGCGCCGGACGGACGGACGGGGTCCGGTACCGAAGTGCGGGTTGGTCTCCAGGTGCCGCTGCATGGAGTAGATGAGGTTCCAGCCGGGCAGGAAGACCAGAACGGCTCCGGCCACCTGCAGCGTCTCGATGTACTTCAGCAGAGCCTCCACCAGCTCGAACGACGTCTCCTTCTCACTGATCTGAGCCATGGAGCGCTTCGTCTCCGGCGTGTAGTCCGACCCGCAGATCAGGTTACAGTTGGTCTGCAGAGAGGAGAGGTCAGAACCAGAACCAGGCCCTCAGCACCCCATCAGACTCAGCGTCCTCACGTCATCGTCTCCGCCGTCCTCGTCTTTGTCCTTCTTCTTCCGGTCCATCGGCGGGGGGACGAAGTTGGTCATCTGGATGCAGTCTTCCAGGAAATACTCTGAGACAAACAGGATGATTCTAAATATTTCACATCCAGGCCCAAGAACTGGGGACCGGCCATCCCCGGGGACTGCCATGAAAAATTCAAGATGGCTGCCGTGGTCACCAGGGAGAATTTATATTTGAACTAAAACTGCCAAAATTTATCCCAGATGAAAACTTTTGGTATCAAATCGTACATAACTGGACCCATAAAAGTCATATTTACTGATAATGTTTCAGATTTTTCTAAATGCTGCCATGGAAAATCACCGATTATATGAATGTGTTTGGCATCAATTCGCATCCTAAATATTTTGAACCATAGAAAACATTTTCCTGGTCTTGTGTTTCCTTTTCTCTGGTGGATATTTTCAAAAATGGCTGCCACGGTTGTAACGGAGCTAATGCTAGCCACTGAGCCGTCTTTATCTCCTTCCAGCTGGTGAGCGCTGAGACTCGCCAACAGCAAAGTCCTCACTTTCTTATTCTGCCACATGTTATTACTTTTAAGTTATATGAGGAGGATGACCAAATGTGAAAACAAATGAGACATAAAATTCATCCAAGTCATAAAAATTAGCAACAATTTAAGGTAATAATTGATTTAAAAGGCTCAAAAGTGGTGGCCATCTTGAAAAATGTCCGTCATCCTGAAATTCCAGTGGCTGATGGGAAATATGAAAAACATCCGACCTCAGGGGTTAGCATGCTAATGCTAGTATCCACACTTGACAGGTTTTTACGGTTCTGTGTGGCTCCGTCTACCGTCCTGCAGAAGAACCAGAACCAGGTGGAGCCGACTGGGCCGGGCGGGGCTCACCTTGAACGGGGAAGGTCCGGCCGAACACCTCGATGATGGGGCAGTTGAAGAAGTATTCCCTGAACATGGTGGTGTCGATGGTGGCCGACATCAGGATGATGCGGACGTCCGGGAAGGCCTGGACCACGTCCCTGAGGACCACCAGCAGGAAGTCCGTCTGCAGAGGCAGAAACACGGTGAGAAACCTCAGAGCGGGTCCGGGTCCGGGTCCGGGTGGGTGAACTCACGTTGATGTCTCTCTCATGGATCTCATCGACGATGACGTGGCTGATCCCCCTGATTCCTGCTTCCAGCTTCCGGAGGAGAACACCTGGAGACGGGAACAATTACTCCTCACATCCAACCTGCTTCAAACAGGTAAACAGCTCAGAATAAATGCAGTTTCATCACCACAAAGATCAAAACAAATGAAACATATTCCTTCAACTTTAGCTTGGCTTTATCTACTTTTTCGTCAGTAGATTTAAATATGTTATAGCTGGAAATGATTAGTTTTTGTCTTGAATTTAAGCTAAAATTATTTACTTTTCTTATCTATTTTTGTAATTTTAGTTCCAGTCTTTACACAGGAAATACTTTAATGAAAGGAATGAATTGATTACGTTTTGATAGAAATGCAGCTGTAATAAATGTTTTGAAACTATGTTTGTCTCTCACAAACTACTAAAAACTCACACACAAAATATTAAAATTGCACATAAATACTATTAAAATGTCACATATGTAATTTTTCTCACACGCAAACATAAAAGACTAAGATTGCACATATAAACTAATAACATATAGACTCACCTTTTGTATGTGAGAGTGACGTCACGGAAGAGGCGGGGCATCATTTGTAGATCAGATCGCGCATGCGTTGATACGACAATGACGTCACCTTCATGCTGGATACTGGAGCTCCACGGTGTTAGCGGCGTTTAGCCCAAGGCTAATCCGATTTATGAACGCTAATTTCGGCCAGCCGTTCTCTCCCGCTCCCTCCTCAAGCGCTCGGCGGTTCACTTAGGGCTTATTCCGGGTTAGAGCTGGAGTAAGTGGCCTTACAACCGGCGTTTTAGCCGGAGTTAGCGGCCTTAGCACCGGCGTTATAGCTGGAGTTAGCGACCTTAGAACCGGAATAAGGCCTAAGTGAACCTCCGAGGAGGGAGCAGTAGAGAACGGTTGGCCGAAATTAGCGTTCA
>CAEGAE010020231.1:0-21008 GCA_903067095.1 Girardinus metallicus | reverse complement strand
TCTATCTATCTATCTATCTATCTATCTATCTATCTATCTATCTATCTATCTATCTATCTATCTATCTATCTATCTATGTGAAACGGTATTATTTTTACTCAGTGTTACTCAGAATCTCCCAGCATGTCTAACAGGAACCCTGCTGTTACTTAAAACAAATATCTGCAAGAATGCAACTTAAAAAAAAAGAAAAAAAAAAGGCAGTGCTGATTTTTCTTAGTTCTAGTCAATGTTTAAAAAGGAACTATTCATATGTAATATTTAACCGGAGGAGTTAACTTGGTCACACATTTTCTTTCTACAACCAAGAGATAATTGATAAATGTATAATATGAAAATCACACAGATCATCCACAGGCCAAAACATGCAGATAGAGCAAGTGATTGCCTTATAATCTTAAAAATGTATTCAAAATATTTCACACAAACGAACAAAATATAGATTAGGATTTGTAACCGATTTCTAAGGGACAAATTCAAAGAACATGGAGGATAAAATTATAATCTTTATTTAAAACAAGTATTTGAAATCCTGTAATGTAGCTGAGATGCTAACTTGGTGTTCCTGCACATTAGCATGTAGATTTCAGGACATACTTTTAGAAATTGTGACTTAATTTAGTTTCATCGCTAGCTTTAGATTTGAAGCTGTTATATAAAAAACCGATTCTGGTTAAATTTGCTAAAATGTATGAATGATATTTAAAACTGCTAATGCTTTAAAGACATCACAAGGTGACAGACGGTAGCGGTTAAATAATGGAGTGGTTTAAATCAACATCAACACCAACATCGCGCCATAATTTCCACTCAGAAACACGGAGGTACCAGCACCCAGCCCGGGCTGGTGGAGGACACCTGTTAGCCGGGAAGCTAGCGGGGATACCTGGATGAGCTGGCTGTCCGGACCGGGGGAGCCGCATCCACCTGTCCGGCGAACAAACGGCAAGACGGCCGGATGCTCAGCAGCCCTCTGTGAACCAGGCGACACAAAGCAGTCATGGCAGCATAGGTTCGGTTACTGAACGGTCCACAAACAACATGTGCCTTTGAGAGCGGCCGCAGAGACAGCACAGAGCCGGGGAGAGAGCATTCAGAGCGGCCCCGTAGGTCGACACCAGAGAGAACCCCCCCCCCAGTCCGTCAACAGCTGACGGTGCGTGATGACGTAGGAGGGGGAACATTTTACCCTGGGCTCAGTCTGTCAGGCAGGGAGTCTTTTCCATTGAGATATACATCGATGGTTTCTTCAGTTCAGATTCAGTTCGATTAAATTTAAAAAATACTTTATTGTTCCCAAAGGCAGATTAAATGTTGTTGTAAGTATTATTTGTCAAGCTTCTTTAAAGTATTGTTGTAGAGGCTGATAGCTGTGAACAGGCAGGAGCTCCTGCAGCAGTCTGTATTACATCGAATTTGAAGAAGCCTCCGACTGAGGACAGTGTTTTACTATAAAAAATCTCATGAAGTGAAAGCTCATGAACAAAAACAAAAACAATCTGAGTATCTTTGTTTCCTAGCCTGATGGAGAGAATGTACCATTTAAACAGAGCGCCACAAAATGTCATACAATACTATTTTCTAATCAATAGATAATCTGAGTAAATTACTTTGCTTCCATCTGCTGGTGCAGCACAGATATTCAACAGATTGATTTAAAATCAGTCTGTTGTCCAGATGAAGATGGGGGTATTTATATACAGCAAAAAAAATAAAATAATAAAATAAAATCTTACCAAGTATTTTTGTTCTTTTTAGTGCAAATATATTAGTACAATTGAAAGAAGGCAAAACTAATTTACAAGTAACTTTTCTGCTGTGAATTTCTGGTTTCTCCAAAACCAGAAATTCACCTCCAAGTCCCAAGCACCTCGATGTGTATTGTGATCTATGGAAAACCTATCTACAAACTGTTAAAACGCTAAAACTGTTAAATCAGCTTCTTGGACTCACATCTTTGCTTTTGTCAATAGCTCAGTAATTGTTGTTGTTAATTATAATCATATTTTATGTCGTAATCATATATTTCATATATATTAAGTTTAGAAGTTATCTTTCCATGAAGATTTCTTATATATAAAGAAATGTGGAATTAAATATAGTGAAATTATGCTGGGAAAGATGGGAATTCATACCTTTGAAACGGAAAATGTCGTAGTTATGATTTTAACTGTTAATCTTAAGTTGAATTTATGTCGCATTAAGAAGTCTTTAATTTTCAAAAATATTTAAAAACTGCTTTGTTTTTATGACATTAGTTTACCATGGAGCTCGTTGGCGTATTTAAACCACTAGGTGTCACTATAGTTTTATATTAATCTGCTGCACCAGAGCCAGCGTCTCACTGCAAGAAGACAAAGATTAAAATGGCATTTTCACCTATTTTACTGTAGATTCAGATTCATTCAATTCATCTGTGAAGCGTGTTTGTTTATTCTGCAAGCCTGGTTGTTACATTAAGACCATAAAAAAACTAAATGATCAGCCTAAAATGACTCTGAGAGGGTGGCCTGTGCTGCTGCGACTAAACATTTGTTGCTATGGGAGACGTGTCTTCAGGGATGAAGCATGCTGTGAATCGTCACCATGGTGATGATATGGGCCCGAACAAGGTGTCAAGTCTCACTGAGTGACGAAAAAGGAAGGGCAGCATCCTACTTATAGCTCAAATGTTTACTATTAAAAGAGTTTCAAGACAAAATAAATAAAGTGCACCTGTCTGATCAGTAGTAAATACAAACATTTTCCTGTATCTGAGTTATCTTAGCAATCTGAATGCAATCTCATTCCCTTCGAGTTAAGAAAAAGTTGCCAAGTCTAGTGCTTAACAAAAAGCAACTAAAAGCTTTGTGAAACACTGAAGACAGGACTTTAAAAAAAGGTTTCTTTGTTGGAACCTCCTCCCAGTAGGAACCGTTTTGATCAATGGATATCAGGACCCTGCATCGCTATTTTCTGTGATGCTAGTTTTTTTGTTTTTTGTCATATTCATAAAAAAAAAAAAAAAAGAAGAAAATATTTGAATGAATCCTCTCTGCATTTGATCATATCGAGTTGTAAATCTTGACTACTTTAGCTCAACAAGCCTGAAGTGGGTACTTGTGTGCTGAATAGATTATTTAAAACCCAATTTGAGATTTATTAAACCTTTACTCTAGTAGTGGAAGCAGAAAATGGAGCATTTCTAATGCTTTTTGGCCTTAATGTCACCTTATCTAAGCAACAGGCTGATCAAACATTGACTAAAATGTTCTGAAAAATAACAAGGATTTCTGAAATCTCTATGGAAACCAAAACTTGGGGCTGAAATTTCAGCTTGTTTTTCTGTACCCATCATTGCATATTGTCTTGTCTTGTACGTTGATCTTATGGTTTTAGGGATAAATTTTAATAAATAAAATGAGATTGACTCGCAAAACTCCTGAAAAAGACACTTTGTTTACTTTTTACATTTTGAATTGACAATTTTCTATTCAGTACAGTTGTAAGCAAACATGTTATTTCAAATAAAAGTGGTAAAATTAGAATCAATTGTTGATTAACAATTGATTCTTAATCAACAATTAAGAATCATTCTAATCAACAATTAGAATCAATTGTTGATTCTAATTTTATTTAGCTTAGTTTATCAGTTTATTATTATACATTCATAAAAACATCCAACAATACAAATCTGAAGCAAAAAAAAAATGCATTTTATGACTCTTTCTTCCTATTTGATCAAAACTAGATGTATTAATTGTGTCTCATAAGTTAGCGCTAAATCTTTTTTTATAGTTTTCAGAATGTGTATCATTATTCTATGTAGATATGTAGACAAGATGTTAACTAATTAAGTCATAAAGTACAGTCCAAAACTCCATAAGAATATCTAACATTATCAAGATCAGGAGGAAATACAGCTGAAAGCTCTGCCATAAAAACAAAGGTTATCCAGAATCTAATAGAAAGGAAGCAACAAAAGATGGCTATCAGATACAGAGTGCCCGGAAAATTATCCATAAACTGTGAAGCTTTCTACATTTGAAACAACATGTATGCGAAGTACAAGAGGGAAAATACTTAATACATCTAAGACAGGATGTCAAATTCACTTTCATTTTGGGCCATATCAAAAATCTGAAGGTTCTTAAAGGGCCGGTTGTGCCAGAATATACTGATAAAACCCATTAAACTGATAAAATATCAATAAATAGCTGTTCCTCCAGGATTTTGCCATTTTTCTAGTGTATTTTGCAATCAAAATTGCACATTTTGTGGCGCCATTTTAAAAACCTTTATGACATTTGTGCTAATGTGTGATGTTAAATGTGACTTTTTATTACTTGCCTCCGTATCAGTTACGGACTTGACCTCAAATAAGGCTGTGGCAGCAGTTACTTAAACGCAATATTTTTTTAAGAAGTTTGACTGAATTTGAAGTGAAATCAGAAAAAATATGGAGATTTGTTGATTTTGTGGGAATTTTGCAGATTTGTGATAAACTGGAGGATCTATTGATGTAATCTGGAGCCTTCAGGGCCTCATAAAAAGCTACGGCGAGCCAGATTTGGCCCCCAGGCCTTGAGTTTGACACATGTGATCCAAAACATCAAGAGGAGAGAAACCAGAAGGCCAGGACTAAAGAAGTCCAAAGAACGTATTAAAACTTCAAAATGTGCGTTTGCTCTTCATCTGATCTGAGCGAGCTGAACTAATTTGAAAAGGTCAAAATTTATATCCCAAGTTGTAGCTTTGATGGGTGGATCTGCAAAGTATCAATGCAAGCCACACTTTTCAAAAAAATTAAAACCGCAAATCATTTTTCCTTTGCACCACTTTGTCTTTTTTAAGCATCTTCTGCTGAATTTCCAACAGTTTGTCATAACAGCATGTTTAAAGTGCGCCATAATTACATCATCTGCTGATAGTTTATCGCAACATCGCTGACGTTTCGCTCCGTCTGTATCAGGAAAATATTGGACTTCAGCCAATAATCTTGTTTGTGTCGCCTGCCAAGATCTCTACTTCTGTTTCCATCTTTGTTCAATGGAAAGAGAAGTGGACATGCAAATGTGACATTTAAACCACATTTATTTGACCTGAGTGAATTTATTCCTATTGTCACGCTGCTCTTTCTCTTTATTTATCTCCAGATGAAAGTCAAACTCAGAGTAAAAAACAAGTTGCATATAGAAGTACGTAGCAGTGTGAAAATATAAAATGGATTTAGATTAATGTGTGTTAAAAAGAAAATGATTATTGCAATTTATTCACAGTTTGGTCAAATTCCACTCTGTGACCCGGCTCAGTCAGATTACAGCAGTATCGTATGTATTATTTGTCTGCATTATGTGTTTCTGCATGTTTCCTGTAGATAAAGTTGTAAAGGTTTGTGATATAAATGACATGAGATACTAACATGGACCCGAAGTATCTCTTGACTGTCAGCTCAGTTTTATCTGAATCTATTTTTCGCTGTGATGTGCGGAAGAAAAAAATAAATCATACATCAGTTTTCTACACCTGCTTATCATAGATTGGTCAAGTCAGAAAGGAAAAAAAACATATTTTAATTGTGAAGATAAATATCAACGGGGACGCATCTCAAATATTATTCCTCACTGCTGCTTTTAAATATTTTATTATGGTTTTTAAAATATAGCATTAGTTTTCTAGCAGCTTAGGTCACGTTTTTTTCTGTGTGAGGAAGTACAGAGACGGGGATTCAAACTCAGGATCTGCTTGCTGCAGAGTCACCTGTGTCACCTAATAAAGATAACCTTTTGATTGCTTCTGCTTCTCCTCTGCTACTTCTCCTCTGCTGGCCTAATTTCTAATGTGGATCATGTCACTTGAACACAAAAACCCTCTACTTTCCACAAAGAAAGTGATCAACCTAATGGGGAAAAAAGAAGTCAGATGATTTTTTAAATTTTTTTAAACAAAAGAAACAAAACTTCTGTGAAAAAGGTCAGAAATATCTGCAATGACTAGAAATAATTCACTGTTATATTCCATTTGCTCATGTTCCAAAAGTTTAAACAAACCTGAAAGTTGTTCTCACTCTCTGCTTGAGTTGTCTTTATTTGTAAAATATCATGATTGTAAAATATTTCTTATCACTTAACATTTTACAATAAGTTTTCAAACTCATGTATTGGGATCTTATCTGATTTATTAAACACAAAGTGGTTTATAATTGCAAAGGGGAAGAAAAATGTTAAAATTTTCATAAATGAAAATCTGAAACGTGTGGAGTGCATTCGTTTTTCTTGATGAGAGTATGGTGTATTACCGTCTTTCACTGAAATTTCAGCCACAATACAAATATTCTTCCCAATACTCCTTCGTGAAAGCCAGATTCTTGGAGAGCGTGAGCGAAAGCTGTGACGTTAAAATACGTTCAAACCAGAACTGTGGATCTCTTCACTTCGTCCAGAGTCACAATGAACAAGAATGTGTTTTGAATTTATACTAAATAGTTTAGTTTTGGTCTCATCTGTCCAGAGAATGTTCTTCCTGCATTATTGGCTACAAACCTTAAACAATATTTTAGTTACACCAGTTGTCACGAGTCTCTTGGCAGCTTTTATGATTAATCCTCTTTTCTGACCGGCTAAGTAAGGTGAATCACCACGTTTCGTTTTTGTGAAAACATAATTCAAACCTCATAAAAAGAAAGCTTACTTAAAAGAAATTTGGTGCATAATTAAAGTAAAACTTCTACATTGTTACCTAAACTGGAGTTTTACTCTTCACCTATGATTTAGCTTATTTGAACTGCAGCCTTCAACTTAACCATCTTGTTTTTTCCACACCACCTTAAAGATAAATTAAAACTGCAGTCCTCAACTGCATTTTGTAGCACAATCTACTAATATCAGTAAACTTTTAAACTGTGTTTTCCTGTCAGAAAACTTCATTTTGGAGGCATTAGGATAAATTTTAGCTGCCTTTCATTGCCATCATGTTTGTTGCTGCAAACATGATGCACGATAACAGTAACGATCTCTCAGAATAACTGAAAACTGGTCTGTTGCTCGCTAAACAAAGAAATCCTGCACAACCTGTATTCTGAGCTGTTTTGAAAATCCACAAGTTGAGTTTCCTGTAGGCTTCATGCTCTCTAAAAATGGTCACACACTTTCTTTTAAGCAAAAAAAGACTTTTATTGAAATGTTCAATTAGGTTATAAAATGTTAATTTATTTTCTTTATACAGGTTCAACAACAATAACTGAGCCAACATTTGTAAATTAGTTAATATTGTATAAAACAACAAGGAAACATAAACATACAAGAAAAAAAGTCCACTGAATTTTTTGTTTGACTAGCGTAAATAAGACTAAACTCAAAATACACATCAAGTTGCAATGTAACCCCACAGTGAATGCTCAATAAATCTTAAAAAACACATAAAATAGAAAATAAACATCTTTTTAACACAGTGAAACTAAAAACACAGCGATGAAATGAATATCAGTGATCCATCTTTAGTTTCAGTCTCAGCTGAAACCCTCTTAAGCAAATATTACATGCAAAAAGCACACACAGACGCGCACAAGAAACAATCACGCAAACAAATCCATGTAAAACGAGAGACGGCTCTTCTTTGTCATTGTTGGGGACATGACACACAATGTTTTAACAGCAAGTTTCAGTGTAACACGACACTGCGCCGCCGGTGAACGCCTACACAAGCAGGAAACAGGTGTGAATGTCTGTTTTACAGCAACAGAGAAAGTAGTTAATATTTTTACCCAGAAATACAATATTTAGCAGGAAAACAGGCTCCTATTCTAATCAATCATAATAAACCAAGAGGACGTAAATGAACATTTTGACCAAAAGGATGGGAAAAAGATCAACATTTGCACAAAATCTTCATGTCGGAGTCTTTAGAGGGGCTCACCCTGTGATTTTTAGACAGCAAAACACATTCGCACAACACAGAACTACAACTAACAGTTTCCCAGACATGTCAGGGCAGTTCAAACGTAGTCTTTTTTGTCGTACCCTCCAGCACTGCGTGGGGCGGAGTACGCCATCCGAGGTGCCTTGTACTTGTCTTTGGGCGGACAGCGGCTGCACAGCATGGCCCCTCCAATCAGGCAAAGGGCGGCTGAACCCCAACCAATGTAGAGAGAAGCCCCAATCTCTCTTTTCTGAGAGCTGACCAAGATGGGGTCATAGAATTCCCGGATGATTACGTGGGCAGACCAACACACCGGGATCAGCACCAAAATGCCGGCGAGAACAAAGAAAATCCCAGAGATGATCATCACTTTGGCCTTGCCTGCCTCGTCTTCGATGCAGTTGGTGCACTTGGCTCCGACGATGGAGATCATGACCCCCAGCACTCCGAGAATAATGGCGATGATCGTCAATGCCCTGGAGGCTTGCAGGTCCTGAGACAAGGCTAGCATGGAGTCGTAGACCTTGCACTGCATCTGACCTGTGCTCTGGGTGACGCAGGTCATCCACAAGCCCTCCCAGATGACCTGAGAAGTGATGATGTTGGCGCCGATGAAGGCTGACACCCTCCACATTGGGAGAGCACACGTCACCGTCGCAAGAATGAGCCCAAGGAATCCAAGGGCAATGCCCACAATCTCCAAACCCATTGACATGTTTGCAGAATCTTCACAGAGTTTTTCAAGGAACAAAGACTCTTTGTTATTCAGCTGTTGTGGAGCACCTGTGATGTAGCTGAAGGATGCTGCCACAGAAACCGGATCCTTTATACCTCATGGGAGTAAAGGGGAGTGGCAATGACGTCAACAGGAGGCAGTCTTCACATACAGAAAAAAAAACCAACAACCTCCACCTGGTAATGGTGGAACAGTAGAGGAGAGAAAGGATGGAGGCAGGGTGTGACTTAGTGATGTGGTTATGGGATGGGCGCTGGCGAAATGACTCCTGGCTTCCAAGAACAATCAATACTTTATTACCTACTACACCTTTATTCTCCAAGAAACTGCGCATATATTCTTATGGATCATTAAACCGAAATCTGTATAGAGGGGAAAGAGCATTAAGTTTCGTTTTACATGCAGATATTCAACCGAAAGAAAGGCTACGCTACGAAAACCAAAAAAAGAACACTCTGTTTAACAAAAGATTTCAAGTGAACATAACTTAAATTCCCATTAACTTGTACATCTTAAACATCTTAGCACTGCTTTCTATATTTTCTTATATTTCCAAAGTTTGAGTAAAGAAATAAGTAGGAAACAGAAACTGTTTCAATTAAGGAGTTTTCTTTTTATAACATGTCATTAAGTTATTACAACATACTAAGATTTATTGCTGAAATTGCAGAAGTTAATGGTGGTCAGTTAATTTAATGAAAACAAACATTTTGAGGGAACAAGTTTAAATATAGTTTTTTTAAGTAAAGAGAAGTAATTAGGTTTGTACAGTAGAGTTTTGTTTGCTATTATGTCATTACGACTTAATCGAAACGATCAAGTTAATTGAGTTGTGTAAACTTAAAGACACTGACATTTTTAAGCTTCGATTTTTTTGAGGCAACGAGTTCGCATTTTATTTTAGAGTGAAGTCCACTTATGTTTATGTTTTACAGTGCATATCCTTTGTGACAAATGAAGAGAGAAAAGTATTTCTCTCGTGATGGTGCAAACACACAGTTTCTTCCAACCGGTAGCATCAACAGGAAGATGCGATCCCAAAGCTTTGCCTCAAACTGGAATAACTGCGCCAAGAGTAAATAAGAGCGAAAAGAAAACAGTTACTTAAAGACACCTTTAGCATACAGAGAATATAATCTTCTTAGTATTGGTTACACTCTAACCAAACATCTGACAAAGAAAAAAAAAAAAAACTGTGCAAACATGACTTTTGAGCAGGTCTTAAAAACTCTCTCACTCTCTAATTCTGTGAATGTATGTATGGAGAGACTGGTGCACTTCACACAGTAAATGGCATTATTGTCAGAAATATTGAATCGGTGTTTCAAAGTGTTAGCCAGTTAGGAGAAAACCTACCAAAAGAATTACTTAAGGAAAATAAAGTCAATGTTTTGACAATTAAAATACACTATACAGTCTCAAGACCGGCTCGCTAAGTGCAGAGCCAAAATAAGATCCCAAAGACAAATGAGCCCGACAGATAGAGACTGTTTGTAGTTTCATCATGAATATGTGAAAATATAATTAAAATGACAGAGGGCAAAAGTTTATTGGCTAACGTCAGCGCTAGCGTTGAATAATAAATAAAACTGGCTTTACACCAGTTTAACATTTCTCCTTACATTTAATTCTTGATAGTTTATCAACTAATAGAGTAAAATACATGCTAGTGCTAACTCTAACTATAAAAAACTAGTATATAATGTACTTTTATCATAAACATGTGGCCCTTTTTAGGATATCAAAAAGTGCTTAAAACTTCCTTAAACATTAATAAATGGTCATTTTGGAACAGAGTAGTCCCGAGTTTTGACATTTCTTTTAATGTTAAGTTCCCAACTAGTTTGACTAGTTTCTGTTGAAAGAGTTTCCCTGAAAACCCGCAGATGTTTGTTCTGTGTTGCTGAGAACCAGCGAAAGAGTTGAGGTGATGGCGTCCTCATGAGCACAAAGTCATTTGACTATTCAAATCCAAAAATAGTTGATATCTGTAGTCCGGACAGAAAGCAGCAGACACCAAACAGTTCCTCGAATGTGATTACATCATCTTGTTAATTTTCACACACGCTTCCGGCGCTATCAGCCCAATAAATGGCCTTTATTAGCGGTTATCAGCCCACAGAAAGGCTTCAGGCTGAGCCTTCTAGTAGGTCAATATGTATTTATCTACTATTCGTATCGCTGATGATATACTGTGATCAAGCTAGCTGTCTGTTCGGAAATTACGGTAAAGTCAGCCCCCGCTCTCAATTTTGTTGTGCGCAGCGGTGCAAGGCAATATGGCGCCCTCCTTTACGATCTCCTTTCAAAATAAAAGCAGTTAACTTCACACAATTTTACCCTCTGAATTGAAAAAAAACAAAGTAAATCAAATAACGTAAACCTAACAGTGCTAGAAGAAGTTTCCATTTCTTTTTTAAAGGATTGTTTAGCTCTCGTATTTGACAGTGAAGTGATAGGAAAGCGGGTTGTTGCGCCATTTGTCTCCACTTAGGTTGCTAACTTTTATTTCCTTATATGTAGGCAGCCAACTTTGCAAAGTAGAAAAAAAAGAAAAGAAAAGCCATTTCAATTACATACTTTCCTATTTGATACATTTTTTAAAGAATAAATTCAGTTTAATGTTTAAATTGGTTAAAAAGTTTCCCATCTATCTTCATGTCATTGACTTGTAGCTTTCACTAGTGGAAAGTTTCTTGTATTGTGTCGTTAATTTTGCTTCAATCCTTCATTCTGAGCAAATCAGATTTTTATAAAAGCAAAAAACAGAGAGAAAACTCAAGATTAAGAGCTGAAATAACCTCGAATAATCCAAAATTGGAGAGCAGTAGGAGAATGTTTCACGGTGAAGGGCCGTTGCTACCCATTTGGGTTCCCCATGCTTTGTGGTACCTGTCATTTAGATTACACTGCTCTTTAAACCAAATCATTTTTGAATCGGGACAGACGTAACATGGATTATTTCTCATGTCTTTGTTGCTTTTATATTTTTCACGTTTTTTATTTACATGTTCCATTGTTTTCTTTTTCCAACAACAGTAAAAGTTATTTTTGTTCAGTCAAAGGGGGAGACTGGGAGAGACTCCAGTTTTTCTGTTTCAGTATAAGCATACAGCAGCCTGACTAAAGATATCCTAAGCCACTCTAGGGTAGGGTTACGGTTGAGCTTTAGCAAAAAGGAAAGTTTTAAACATAACCTTTAATGACTTCCTAAAACTTCGACTAGTTTGAGAACTGAAAGATTTTCCTCCAGTTCTTCTGTAGAGCCTCCAGGAATCACTATTAAATCTACAGACTGAAAACAAAGTGCTCTGGTTTGGGATTAGGAAACAATCAAATCTCTGATAATTGTTACTAGATCATAAGTCTCAACATGTGATCTTATGAAAAACATATGAACTTTGTGGGTTCTTCCCCATACAAGCCATAAAACCCCCATTAAAAACCCAGAAAAAAGTCTTAGCAAGTATTTTTCGTCTAGTTTTTAGTGCCCATATGACACATATTACATCACATCACTGATAAAAAAAAAATTGTTTCACTGGTAGATTATTTTATTTATAACACGGAGAAAAGTCTTGTCATATGTGAAATAATCTGCCAGTGAAACTAGTACTAAAAGCAAAATTAAAGCATTATTTGCTTAAAATAAACTCCTATATCTTGCTGAAAGTTGCATGTAAGTTAGTTTTATTTTACTTCGAATGTATTAAGATATTAATATATATTTTTTTTTCCATTTAAGGAAAAACCAAAATGAAAAGAAAATTGTAAATCAGAAAGTCGTCTTTACGCATCATGGCCATGTTGATTTCTGTATGTTTACAGAAAAACATTTAAATCTGTAGTTTATGCTCTCATTTGTCTTTTTGCTTTGACAAAATGAGCTGTTAAATTAAAAGGCTTCAATGATGTTTCAGTGTAAAAAAAAAAAATCTTCATTGCTTTATTTCCTTTAAGTTATTTAAAATCATCATTAGTAGATCTAAATACAAAGTGTATTGACATTTTTCAAAAAGCTTATATATAGAAATATGAAGAAAAATGTGACAATGTTGAACATAAATTATGTTAAACAAATGTCAAGTACGTTAGCTTCAACACTTAAAAATCACAACACATAGAAAGTAAAACAGGACTGTAATGGAGATTAAAAACGTGGAATAAAGCACATCTGAAGCAAACCAAATAGATCTTCACATGACTTCCCTCACAGTCCACTCCGCCATTTTGACCCTCTTTCTTTTCATTCGGCTGTGACGCAGCTCCTGTTTCTGGTTTGCAAGTCCATCAAGAAAAATATAA
Organism: Girardinus metallicus; assembly: GCA_903067095.1. NCBI lineage: Eukaryota > Metazoa > Chordata > Actinopteri > Cyprinodontiformes > Poeciliidae > Girardinus > Girardinus metallicus. Next base: position 8,071 of record CAEGAE010020231.1, on the reverse strand, counting down.
ACACGAACATTTGTTCCAGATACAGTGTAATTACATATGCTCAGCACATTTCCAGTGGAATGAAACACCTTAAGAACAGGTATATTTATATAAAATAATTTATTTTGGAGCAGTTGATATGTAAACAACTATTTTTCTAGAGTATAAAAAACCTGTATGAATATTTTTGGTTCTAATTTAAAAAGAAGATAAGATCTGTGTTTTGTTTTCTTTTCCCACTTTTCCCGTGATGTTAAACATAAATTTCCAGAAAATGCATAAATAACATGCAGTTGGGATTTTGTCTCAACCCTTTCTTGACTTCTCGGCTCTTCTTAGACATAGTCTCTTCTGGTGTAGGAGCTTTGGGCCGTTGATCTCGGAGCTGCGGAGTACTCCATTCGGCTGTGAGGCGCTATGGTGTACCTTAACGCCTTCTCCTGCTGTGGGGGGCAACTGCAGCAGAGGAGGGCCCCGCCGATCAGGAGCAGGGCTGCGGCGGCCCATCCCAGGTACAACGCTGCTCCGATCTCCATCTTCTGCCCAGACGGGACGACTGGACTGTAGAACTCCATGATGATGGTGTGTGCAGACCAGGAAACGGGCACAATCTGCGCCAGGGCCGACGCGATGAACGCCGCGCCCGAGGACACCATCACCCTGGCTTTGACGACCTCCTCCTCGATGCAGTTGGTACACTTGGCTCCCACCATGGAGATGAGGAGCGCCACGACACCCAGGATGATGGTGATGATTGTGAGGGCCCTGGCGGCCTGCAGGTCTTGAGGGAGGGCCAGCATAGAGTCGTAGACTTTGCACTGCATCTGGCCTGTGCTCTGAACCACACAACTCATCCACAGACCCTCCCAGTACATCTGAGCGGTGACAATGTTGGCGCCGATGAAGGCAGAGACCCTCCACATAGGCAGAGCGCAGCTGATGATGCTCAGCAGCCAGCCCACCACCGACAGGCCGATGCCAGTAAGCTCAAGTCCAAATGACCCCATTCTTTGCCTTTTTAGACGTCCTTTTCAACTCCTGAGGTCAGATTTCTCTTCTTTCCAATCTTCTTTTAAAGTTCCACTTTAATCCGTCTTGGTGGCTTTTTGTCCAACAGGTTTGCTTTCTCTCAAAAAATGTCTCCAGCTGCTCGACCGAGAAAAGCTTCACGTCAGTCTGTCGGTTCAGACGTTTCTCTAGGAACTGCTGTTTGCTGGGTTATAAATCTGTTTTATTAAGCTGACCTGTCCCTCCTACAGTAAATGACTTCACTGGTCAAACCAAGCCAATCAGGGGCCTTCTGGGCCTTGGCCTCATTTATCTCCTGGGTGTGTTGGTGCTGTTTTTCAGTACTTTCTTAGATGAACCTCTCAATGGTTTAACCTTTTGCCTGTGGTAGCGCTGGGCGTGTCTGTTTTATTGCTGCCTGTAGGTAATAAATGACCAGAGTGAAGCTTTTTATATGCCTGACGGGATACATTTAGCAACCGTTTTGGATACACAAACAATCTTTATAAATTATGTGAACGTTTGACGTGTTGGTATCAGTTTGAAAAGGCAGGGTAAATATGAAACCACACTCTGTTGTCTTTCAGCTTTTATTTTGAGCTTGTTGGCTCTATATCACGTCTTTATTGCCTTGTCAAGATGTTGCAATATTCTCTGGTTAAACCTGCGCTTGTAGTTAATAGCAAACTACCAAGACCTAAAAATATTTTTTATAGTTTTGCTGTGGTTTCTGTGTACAACGTCTATCCTCTTTAACCGTAAAAGGAGAATAAGAAGAAAATATCTTTGATAAGGAGGATTTAAGTTATGGACTAAATGATCTAGATCGCTGTTTCACACCCAGACTTTACCATTTAGACCCAAACTTAAACATTGCATTTTAGTTTCATTTTAAATACTTTGACAATTTATGATCATTTCAGGCTTCAATTTGATCCTAATCAGTTTTGTGAAATATGACAGATGCAAACCTATGAAACCAAAATACGAATGAGCGACCGTTTGCTAATAGAAACATTAATTTGAACCTTAAGTTGCTAATGTAGGCAGGAAACCTTCTCATGGTAGGTAAAAAATGATCTACATTTAACTCAGAACCACATTAAAACATCCTGTGGCAGATTTGTACCTTTTATTTGTAAATATAAAAAGATACAAAAACAAATAGTGGCAAAGAAGCAAAAATAAGTGTACTGGATTATCTCTGGCACTAAAAACACAAAAATATGAAGATACAAAAGTGTGCATCCTTAATATGAAGTCAGAAACTGCTAAACCACTGAGGAACCATGGCACAGAAAAGTAACCCCTCTCAATATTAAGGTAAGGTTGTTTCAAAAACTTCAGTCGTTAAACTACGAGCGATGTGGTTTTTAAGCTCTAGTCCATCGTAGTATTCTTGAAATAAGACAAAAATTACTAATAAGTAGCCTTCAAGCAAGATATAGGGGCTTAATTTAAGTAAAAAATTCCTTAATATTGATAAAAAAGTACTGATTCCATTGGCAGATTATTTCACTTAAAACAAGACTTTTTCCCCATTTTAATAACCTGCCAATGTTCTTTATTTTAAAGAAGAAATAAAGTATCTTGCCTGGAAGGACATTTCAAACTTAAGAACTATATTGGAGTAATTATTTTATTTCATATTTTTTGGACATGATGCAACAAAAAAAAAAGTTTACGCCAGAATATGTTTCGAAAACAAACTACAAGAACCCCAAACTCAGATACTCTTGCGAAGTTTGTAGACCTAAATGACAAAAAAGTATGAAATTCTCAAGCATATTTCCAACCATTTAGCAGGTACCTGTTCCATATTTTTTTATTAAGTTTAGGTGCATGCCAGTGCTGCTAAATGCTTTATCTCTTTTTTAAAATAAGTTGTGTAATGCTATAAATATGATGAAGCTAATCACATTTTTAATGCACAGTGTGATTTGGTTAAAATTTATTATACTTATTTTGCGTTATTTAAAACTGGCTGCAGATTAATAAACATCAGTTTTGTTTGAATTTCTACATTCCTCGAAACACAGGTCAAACGGTGGGAGTGGCAGCTGCAACCCTTAAGGGTTACTTATTAGCTACAGACCTAATAATATCACAACACTTGAACTCATACACCTTCTACTGCATGGCTCACATTTCCTTATTTAAAAAAAATAAATTTTAATTACCTGTGAGCTTACAGCCTCGTCCCTTTGCAAAAACATGACACTTGGTGCCCATTATAGAACCGATTAATTTCAGTGTCATGTTTTGCTGTCTTGTTGCACAGCATGAAATAATGCAATAATGCTAACCCAACAAAGTTGCATTGCAGTAAAACAATATATTTATTCAGAAGAAGGTGCCATTTTCTGTTTGTTTTTTGGTCTCATATTAAATCACAAAGTAATTTGAGTAAAATGCATAACATACAGGCAGTATGCATTAAAACCAATGCAATTTAGCCAATTTTAAAACAGGATTAAAACAACTTAAATCTGCCAGCAGTAGGATTTTGGGCACAACTTGAAATACGACATAAATATTAAGGCCTCCTGTAATTATGTTTAGTGCATTGCCAGTGAGCCAGTCAAACAAGTGTAACTCATTGAAAAGGGTGTCAATGACATGAAAGTAGGTCAAGGTAATTAAAAATAATATTGCAGAATCAATTGGTTTCCAACTGCTTCATGTTCAAGCATGCATTAAAAATAACTTTACAGTCTAATTTAAATCACTGAACTACATTTGACTCTTTTCATCGATCATTCTCTCCTTAAGCTGCCTTTTTATCTTGTGTGTAGGTTAGCCTTTACGTTGCAGCTCTGTTGATGTAATATTAGAGTGATAATATGCCCACGTGTACAAGATAAAGAAGTGTCAGGTTGTAATGATGCCAACAGGAACGCCGTGATAATTTAGACTAAAGTCTAATGACAACCAAGCATGTTGACAAAATCAATAAAGCGTCAGTTACATGAAAGAACATGGATGTACGATTTCTTTATTCTTAGGGAAAGAAAGTCAGAAAACTGCATGTTAGATGATAAGATTAGTTTATCTCTAAAGAGGTTTACCTTCAACCATTTCCACATAAATTACGACATGATTCTTTGATTGACACAGTTTCTTTTGCTCCACACATTATCTCACGGTTTCTTAGATTGTCCCAATCTAGTTCTTGGATTTTCCCAAAGCAGCTTCATACTGTAATACACAGTCATATTCCATATATTACAATTATTGAATTTAAAACTTTGCTATCAATGCTTTACTTTGGGTGGATGTTGTGTATTGGGGTGATGTGTTGATTGCAGACACAATATAAATTTTCCCTGATTCTTGGCTGTTTCCCAGTGGGTTTCTCCCGTTTTCAAACATAAAAAGAACATAACCACAGTGAAGTAAATGGCTAAACACAAAGAAAAAGTCACATACTGTATACCCTTTAAAATTAGAGGATTTTCTGTAGATAAAGTAACATTGATTGTTACACAGTAAGAGAACTCTTCTAATTTCTTTACTTAGAAGTGACATAATTTATTCTAGCATTTTTAACATATCGAGAACTGCATGCTTGTAATGTTTATAGCTGAGCTTGGCAGCCACAGATGTTTATCAGTCCACTTGTCAGCTTTGTGTTACTTATTAAACCCAGCAGAACACTTGTTTTGCGAGGGGGAAAGAACATGAAGCACTGCAGACGTGCTTACCCTGACAACCATGTGATCCTCATTACATACAAAAAGAGGACGGCTAAGTAATTTAAACTGTGAATGACTGAGCTTTATACTTATAATATCTGAGGAAGATGTAGAGAAACTCCTGTTAGTTACACTTTACCAATCTGGCCCTCAACCCAGAACAACTGGAACCAACATTTAGTTTTATACTTAATGGAATCAAACAAGGAGAACCAGCATTTAGTTTTATACCTCTCTAACGCGGAACAAACTTAAGAGAAAACCCTATTAGTTTATAAATTATGGACTACTTACTCTTATTAAACATGGGGAACCAATATTTAGTTTTGTTTGTACCTTTTGACCTTTTCCTTTTTGTCTTTTGTTGTTTGCATTTCCTTCTAATTCATATCAAGCATTTAAACTGCCTTGTTGCTGAAAATGTGCTATATAAATAAAATCACCTTATTGGACAGCAAATTTTGCTGTCCAGTTTCACTGGGTGACTTATCTTTATAGCAGCACGTGAGTGAGTTTCGGTTAACACAAGGATTATCCATTTCCTTGTTTGCTTCTGTGTTTCAAAAAATCTTTAGATGGTTAGATACTCCCAAACTCCCAGAACAGTAACACAAAGACAAGTGTATGAGACGTGTCCAAGTGCAAACTGTGTGAATGAACAGCTTATCTATCTGGGAAATCGCCAAGAAAAATTCAGACAGAGTGATTAAACATGCAACTGCTGGTAATGCAGTTATCACACAAAGCTGAAAACATCCACAAAGGTGACATATCGGTACACAGTAGGTGGATCGAAGGAACAGGAAGGGCATGTTGATCAGAAAATCTGGAAATTGACTAAAGAACAGACGTGTTTGACAAATGTTTAAAGACAAAGTCAGAGGTATTGAACTTCAATGCTAAAAGAAACGTTTCTTCCAATGTAAGATGGTTTTAATTACAAATTTTTGATAATTCTTGATTCGGTAAGAAATATATTTCATTAAATTTAGATAAGGGGTAGCATTAAATAAGTGTTCACTTCTTCCTACTCCTTTTCAAACAGAAAACTAGCAATAAATTATTTTGTCTTGGTTACATAAGCGTATGTTTTCTCTGTCCTACTGATTGTTTGAAATAAATAAATAAAATAAAATCTGGTGGGGTGAAGACACGTCTGCCATTCATTTTCCATGGACATTTTTCACCACCACCCCCATTAATCAGTTACTGTAAACGCCAATTAATACAACATAGGAATCAACAGTCCAAAAGGTTATAAATTCCAAAAAATAAAAAAATGAAAGTTATTTTTTAGAATAATGTTTTAAAAATATCTAGCAATTTTGTTCTGAATTAGCTTTCAATATTAATGTGGCTATATTCCTAATTCTTCAGATTTTACACATTAACATTCTTCCAAAATAAATAAACAAAACATGAATAATAAAGAAGAAAATGGTGAATTAACTTTGCCACCTTAATGTGATGCTGCTTTCACCCCCAGCTAAATTACATCTGGATCCATCCTGGTTCTCTCCACCCATCCTGGTTCCCTCCATTTCTTTACAGGGACGTTCTCACAATCTGTTCGTCTGTTGGAACAAAAATTAATAAAACTGGAAAATCCTAGAAGTTTATCACTGAATGTGGAGATTTGAAATTTATACTCCTTTGAGACAAGACAGAAAAAGGAACAAAGTTAAACACGAGGGACAATGTAAAAGTAGCAGTACTTCAATATATTTTTAATTAAGTAAAAGTAAAAAGTAGCTATCCAAGAAATTACTGAAGTACAATTAAAAAAAAAAATTGTATTTGGGAAAAAGTACTGAGAAGCTGATCAAATTATCAATCATTTAATGTTTAAAAATTACATAATCAGACAGACCAAAACAGAAAGTTAAGAGGAAATTTGGTATTTTAAGGATGAAAATGACAATAATTCACATAAGTAACAAAAATAACAAAATCAGGCAAGAAAAAAAACTAACAAATTTTTCCAAATCAACTTATTTCATTATAAAACTTATGAAGTATTAATAAAAGCTGCAGGTATGTCTTTGTTTGGTGAATATGTGGATAGAGAATCCAGAAATGTTTTAAATAAGAGTAGTGATACTTCATAATAATATTAGTCAAGTAAAAGTAAAAAGTACATTCTTTCAAAAGTTACTCAAGTAAATGTAACTAGTTACTGCCCAGTTATGATTAGGAGCTAAAGCTGATACTTTCGTAAAGATCCATGGTAGATTATATTCACTGATTTGGTTCTCAACCCCAATGTACAAACATAGATGACAGAAATATGAATAAAGTGGAAGATGGCGCCTCCTTTTGGTCACAGTGGAGAAAAGCACAAAGACGAGCCAAACAACAAGAGCTCAGTGCCAAAAAGATCAGATATCCCCGCCTTCATCGCACAAACAGCTCTTTGATGTTGTTCATCATTCAAAGCAATTTCGCTTGCAGTTCAGGCTGTTTTCCAGTGAAACTCTGTGAACAAAACATTCTTGTAGGTTCATACATCCGTGACACAATCAGCCTTCAGTTTAAACCACAAAACACACACAGAGTCTATCTCAACTTCGACCTCCCCCTTAGATCAAACACGCTTTTTTTTTTCTACAGAAATATTAAAAATAATCTTTCATGTGATTAAATGACATTATCCCATTCTGTAGGCTCAGAGTTTAATTCTTCAGGCAGTACATTCATGGCGTTGTTTGAGTAACATGAAGAACACACAAACAAATACAGTTTTTGAGATGTAATGTCAAAGTTACTTTGATGTATACACAGACTTAACAAACAAAGCATATTATGGACTTTCTATAGTCGAAGGCTTTCAGATAAATCAAATTTTTGTATTGACTTTGTCAGATGTGGGACCTCCAACTTTCCAGAAAGAACATTCAGTTTGATTTTCCATCTGGAAAAAAATTCTGACTTCTGAGTGCATAGATAAATAGAAAATCATTTAATGAAGAAGTACGTCTCCTTTATCAAATGCATTTATGAAGAACATGTAAATTATTTAGAAAATTATAGCTCTTTTTTGGTACCGTCCGTCCGTCCGTCCATTTTCTTCCGCTTTATCTGCGGTCTGGTTGCGGGGGTAGCAGCTTAAGAAGGGAGGCCCAGACTTCCCTCTCCCCAGCCACTTCTTCCTCTGGGGGAATCCCAAGGCGTTCCCAGGCCAGCCAAGAAACATAGTCCCTCCAGCGTGTCCTGGGTCTTCCCCGGGGTCTCCTCCCAGTGGGATGTGCCAGGAGCTCCTCACCAGGGAGGTGAACAGGAGGCATCCTGACCAGATGCCCGAGCCACCTCAACTGGCTCCTCTCGATGTGAAGGAGCAGCGGCTCTACTCTGAGTCCCTCCTGGATGACTGAGCTTCTCTCTCTAAGGGA
>CAEGAE010020224.1:0-10309 GCA_903067095.1 Girardinus metallicus | reverse complement strand
TATATATATATATATATATATATATATATATACATATATACACAACTTCACAATCATCTGAAGTTGAGAAAATTTTAAGTTTAACAGAAATCTGGCATAAATTGAGAGCAAAGAGTAGTCAAGTTTACATAAAAAAATTACACACATTTTGAAGTAACGCATTAGAAAAGATTGATAAAAACAGCGAAGTTTGAAATAACTTCCTCAATTTCACAAATACATTTTTACGCTCACTTGAGGTGTTTTTTGTTTTGTTTTTTTCCATAAAAGAGTTATGGGAAGATGAAAAGACAAAATAAGTCCTAACTTAGCGAACATTTGCCTCACTTCGATGTCATGCCTTGTAACATCACCAATACTAGTCGACACGACAGATCCGGTACAACTTGGCCAGTAGCACATTTCTGAAAACTTCTCTCCACTTTCCTGAGACGTGTGATCCATGCCACTTTGTTTATTACAGCCGTGCGTCGCGTCAATATCTGACGAAATGATGCTTTTCGTTTATTCGCTTCCAAACCAGTAGATGGAAACATCTAATTTGCATTTTCCTTTTGTCTTTTTTGCAGCATTTTAAACGTTGACTCAAAATTCACATGACAATTGGTGAACCATAGCTAGTGTGTCAGAAAGCACTCAGTCAGAATGTCAGCTGACTTACAGAGTTCAAAGCAAATATTTTGCACCCAAAGAACAAGACAAAGTCAATAATAAGACAAACCGGACGGACGAGCTTCTCAACATACAGCTGTGAGAGCTGACTTCTGTTTATCTAAAACTTGTAGCTGCAGACATCAGGCAACCTTCAAAGTGGTTCAAATGGTTCATGGTCTGCACTTGTACAGGACTTTATCAAGTCAGAGGACTCCAAAGCTCTCCATCAGACATTCGCACACTTCTGTCACACTGACAGATGCAAGTTGGCTTTCTTCGGTATGACCACCACCTTGCCTGCTGACCACCACCAGCAGGCAAGGTTGGTTTCCTGGCCAAGGAAACACAATGACTCAGATTGACCAAGCGGGGGTTCAAACTGGCAACCCTCTGCCACCCTCAACAGAAAGGAAGCCAGTGTTACACACAGAAATCATATGAATAATTTAAAGACATATCATAACCCCTCACTTCAGTCATAAGACTTTAGAAACCAAAGTTCAACACAGTCATACAACTTTGGCCCATAAAATAAAATGTCCCTGTAAACAGGTGCTAAATCTGAATGAGAGAGTTTAAGATGAAGGTATAAACATAACAGTAGTCACAAAACAACTGCTGCTTTTTAGTTTTCATAATGTTTTATTTGATGTTTTTTATCAGAGGGCGCACTTTTGGGACAAATTCAAGACTCATCTGTTTTCTAAAGCATATGATATAGCCTAGCTTACTGCTTTATATAGATCAAAATACATTATAAATACAGCAAAGTACACTAATCTCGTAGAAATTTTACAATACTAAGCTGATTAGATCATCTGGAGTTATTTGATCAGTCTTTGAACTGACATGTTTTTGTGTGAGATTTTTCAGCGTTTTGCAGCTCCTCAAACTGGCCCTGGATCTCTGCATCAATTTTACATCAATCTTAAGACGCCACATTTTATTGTCCCGTTCCATCTCACACTTTAACCCAGGCGCTGGGTAAAATACCATCCAGTCAAAGTCGTCCTGCAGTTCTTTTACTCCCTCTTCGTCCCACTCCATTTAGAGAAAGGAAGGTGACTACGACCCCTCTTGTCATTATTTCCTGCATTTTTATCTGCCTCCTCCTCTGGAGCGCATTCACCGAAAGACTCCACACATACACACACATGTACAGTGTCACGCTGGGGCACGCCATATTTCCCAGAGCCGATTTACTTATTCAGAGGAGAGCAGACCGGGTCCATCTATAATTCATACGCCGGAAAGCATTGGTTCGGTTGTCCGGGGATGTAGTTGTGCTCCGCAGTCAGAGGACATCACTGTCACATCTGAACGCATCACGCGGTGAATGTTGAGCCGTTTTAAAGCTGCATCTGCCTGCTCTTTCTGTCTTTGATTCTTGTTTTACAGCAGTAGAGATCTTTTAAATCAGTGCTTGCACGCGGCAGGTTGATCTGAGAAATGGCACACTTCTTTTTAAAAAAAAAAAAGACAGTCAAATTAAAATTCCTGCTGGAAAATTTGTGGATGTTTACATTACCTAAACAACAAGGTTTAGGAATCACCCTCTCCTCTGGTCTACTACCTTAATTTTCCCAGTTTAATTACGACCAGCCTGGATTTTCCTATCTTCTTCTCAGTGACAAATAATGAGAGTGTCAACTATAACTTGCATACTGAGACCTTGGGTTTTCCTGAACATACAAGAAAAAAAAAAAAAAAAAAAAAATCACTGATAGAAAACGAGAGAATATAACCAACAAAAAAATAAATATCAAAATCCTTGCTAGAACTTCTTCTATAACCCCAGCTTCATTCAGAAATGAGCAAACTTTCTCAGTATCACCCCTGTGGTATCGAGCTCTGAAAGGGTTATTTTCAATTAGTGGTATGATTAGAAACTAACCACAGAAACTGACACTCAGCAGCTGAGTCAACACTAACACTGCTATGTTTCACATATCCCACTCTGGACTCGCAGCTCTCCTGATGTCACACAGCTTCCCGAAACTGAAAATGTTTCGTGGCAGCCTCGTGTAAAAGTGACTCTAGCGATATTTATGAAAGTGAAAGAATTTAGGGAAGCGCTTGTACACAAAGGAGGATGCATGGAGCTCCCCCCCTGCCCCCCTCGCTGTCTGTGCTACAGGTGAAAGGAGTTGAACAGAAAGAGAAAGAATTTCAGTGGGTTGGGTGAGAGCAGCAGGGTTCACAAAGAAACATTTTCTTCCCCAGAGTGTTCCTGAGAGCTTGGTAAATTTTTATTGCTTGTGTCCTTTCGCTCTGCAGATGACAGCAAATACGAAACATACCGCTGGACACAAAGAAAAACAACACGTTCAGAAGTCCTTTAGTTTTGTAGGAATTGTCTTTTGATATTACAAATATTAAAAGATGATAACTTATAAAGAAAAACAAACTTTCAGTAAATGCTCTGATTTGTTTGTTTACTTATCCCACTTTTACTTTGTTATATTTACATTTTTAACCCTGTTTGCATTAATATTGTCTAAGGAAATTCCTAAATTTCCTTAGAAGGTTGTACAAGAAAATCTAGAAATTAATTGAAAAGACATCATGGACTGACAATCTTTTCAGCTTTTACTTTAAAGCTGCAGTGTGTAACTTTCATGAAGAATTAGTTTTTTATGTATATATTTCATAAAACAGTTACTATGTTGTGATAGTATAATAATAAGATAGATCATCTTTGAAAACATGGAGCTAATCTCCCTGTGGTCCTGCTGCAATATTCACAAATATGGAGGAGAATCTTTGCGCTGTCAATCACCCTTGTATATGTGCTTCTCTCACTTCCTCTCTGCTAAACAGACTTCCATGAATGCAACCTCTGCTGTGGCTAGTTATCACAGTCACTGGCCATGCTAAGCAAATAGCCAGCGATGGCGGTGAATAAAAGATTTCCCTGTAAGAGTAAGTAGTTTCTCCGCCATTAGCCCATTCAGCTGCGCATACACGAGGTTGATTGACAGCACTAAAACCTTCTTCCTGACTGATAGGGTGTTTTTCACCAGGAGCATTCAATTTTTGCAGACCACAATAGTAGCACCAGGAGGAAGTGGAGGAGCTCCATTTTTTTTTTTTTTTTGCACAGTTTATCTGTCTAACACTGTACTGTCATGACATGGCGACACTTTTAAAAAATATTTAAACATATTTTTAGTTGCACTCTGCAGCTTTAACAATATTCATGTAACAAGACTCCTTTTAACTTATGCTACTTTAGTTTTTTTGTTTTTCATTTCATTAACTTTATATTTGCAATAATTAAGCTGGTTTGAACAAAATATTGTTTCAAGAGAAAACAAAAAGCCTAATGAATGTCTTTTTTTCTCCTTCTATCAGCTTCCACACATGCCTCATATCAGCGAGTGTCTAATGAAAAGAAGTCTGAAACCCACCGACTTGAGAGACATGACGCTGGGGCAGCTTCAGGTTATAGTCAACGACCTGCATTCCCAGATTGAAAGTAAGAGAACACACACCAAGTCGCTGACCTCTGCTTTCACTGGCAGAAATGAGCAAGAAGACAAATGGGGGAAATACCGGCACAAACACACTGACCCCCAGCCCCTCCTCGGTAGATGTGAAAGCACTCAACTATATATTAGTCACTTCGGAGCTGTACAGTATCAGTCAGCAGCTTCCCCTGAGCGCTTACTGTTACCGCTCTGTATACCTCATTGATCCTGGTATCCATAGATGAATAATGTTGTATTTTAACGTTAAACCCTTTCAAAAATCCCCATGACTCCAAAATCGCAAAAAAACAACAAAAAAAAACAGTTCTCGTCTACAAAAGCAGCTTTCCCCTTTTTAGACCTCTTCAATCTTTTATTGTTTTATTTTCTGGGGAAAGCAGCTAAGACATGTGATGCGAAGAGGAGCACATGCCGCTGATGTGTCACGTGTCAGCTTTTGACAAACTGTTTTTGTTTTTAAAAAACATTGTTTAAAGTAAGATAAATGTCCCAGGGTTCCTGCAGACCGTTAAAAGTAATAGAAAATACCATAAAAATGCATTTTAGGTCTAAAAGTGTTATGATGTATTCATATGTACCATTCTGAGACCTAACTGACATTTAGTTACTTCTGGTATATTCACAGTTTTTTTTTTGTTTTGTTTTTTTCATTGCTTTGAAAAATTAGCTAACATCATCTTTTTATTCTTTCTTAGAAATGCGAATGTTGTTGTGCTATAACACAGAGGCAAACAGGCGTGTTGTCAAAGGAAAAGTATTCTTGGAAACTGAGACTGTGTACAAAACAATTCTGCTCCTATATCTGACTTAATTCACCCTCGGCAAATTTGTCTTTACACTAATGTATTTAACTTGTCTAGAAATAAAGTTTATGTTTTGAAGCGGACTTGGACCTAATGGAGAATCAGTGGAGGAGGCTAAACGGTGTTTATACACAGTTGTTGTTCAATAAGGAATCAATTGTGATTAATTAATTAAAGATCCTGCATTGGCGATCTAACATTTGAAAATATTTGGCCTAAAAACTGACACTTCAGTCATAACCTGTTGCCTCTTATGAAGCTACTGCAGAAAATCTTTAACCTACGCTAAAACAATCTCCAATTTAAGTTGATAAAATTATGTGTAATTAACTTATAAAATAATGAGTGAATAAATTTACCTCTTGAAAAGTGTTTAATGTAACGGTCCTGTGTCACCATTTCATCCACATTCATAACTAGTAGAGCAGATCTGTGACTATTTCTAAGTCATACAGTTCAAAATTACTACTTTTGACAAATGTATGTGTCTCCACGCATATCACTGCAGGTCTGAATGAGGAGCTTGTACAGTTGCTACTGATTCGGGATGAGCTACACATGGAGCAAGACGCCATGCTGGTTGACATTGAGGACCTCACCAGGTGACAACACATTAAATGGGACTTTTTTACTGATAAATAAACTGTAAAAATCCACTTTTTCTATAAGTTTTGTCACTCACATACAGGTCTGATTAGGTCTGGCCTTTTAAATAAAGGAGCCACTTAAGTAGATGTCCAGGTGTCAGTTTGAAACCTGAAGATCAGCCATACCTGGATTATGCAGTAGGGTGAAAATCAAAAGCACATCAGTGGAATCACATTTGAATGGTTTTGAAAAATACAAAACAAATTAAGGTTTTGACGTGGCCTGTTCAAAGTCAGAACTTGAGATGCTGTGTGTGACCTTAAACAGGTCAAAAAACCCTCCTGGGGCATAATTAAAACAAATGACTCATTGCCAGTTAGTGCAATAATTTTCTTGATCAATTCGTCATCAATGGTTTAAAAAAAAAAAAGAAAAGGAAAAAAAACTGTTATATAATAATTATAGACTTTTTACAACATTTCTGACTTGATAACTTCATTAACTCTGACTTGTTAAGTCTGTGGTGTTCCCCTAAATGTACGCTATCATGTTTACCACTGTCACCAGTGGAGCAGGATTATATTTCATCAAAGCATTCTGCGTTTTTTTAATTTTATGACTAAACCGTCCACATCTGTTGGTGAAGGTCGTGATTGATCCAGCTAGGTTTTCAGATTCAAAAAATATTCCCAAAACACTTTTGCATCTGATGTCACCAGTGTTTTCGTCTCGGTTTGTATCTTGTCTTGGAAAACACAAACCAATTTTAAAAAAAACAACACTTTTTTCCAATGTTTCCATATTTGTTTATTATTTTTTTTATGTCATCAAACAATATCTCAATTGAGAACATTGACCAGTTTAATGCTTTTGTCATATTTTTGTTACTTTCATTTTCATAAAAGTCTAACATTATCCTAAGAAAGTGATGACTTTAGACAGATGTCACTTTTAAACATGAAATTGAATTGAAACCAAATGTTTTTCATCGTCTAATCCAAGGTCGTTTCCTTCCTGTCAGACCACGTTTTAGGTGGTTGGTTTCAGCCAACATGTCACCTTCAGGATATTAATTTCCCCAGCACTTTTATCAGTGATGTTGTACTCTAATTCATCGTTTAGTTCGATTTTAGTTTATCTAAATAGAGCTAAATTTCAACAAATTTTAATTCAAGGCACTGTGCATATAGACGAAACAGCCCCAATCAGCTCCAAATTCTAAATTCAGCCCTTTATTTTTTCTAAACCTTCTTTACTTATTGAATTTTCCAAATTTGGTTTGATATTATTTTTATTACCTTTTCCATTTATATTGGTCCTTTTCCATATTTGGAGCAGTCGACTGATAAAATATTACTGTTAAAGACCATTGATAAGACCAGAAAAACCTTGAAATTTCCCTGCAGAATGTTCCTTTTAAAGCACCACAAGTTTGAATTAGTTTTAAAAACAATACTTGCATAGCAAGTGACATACATACATTTTTAACATAAAAGTCTGCAAAGTAGCCTCCTCTAGCTTTAACAGCAGCATGGTATCGCTCTGCCATCAAGCTAAGCCCTTATTTTTTTATTACCACTTTCTCAGCAATCCTTTGATAACATGAGTTTTATTTTTATGCATTAGCTTTTGTTTTCTGCTATTTTTATGATATAATATCCCAATGTCGTACTGTGTTTAGTGACAATGTCTATAATAGTCCATTATTTTGTTCATCCGTTCATAAAAGTTCTGCTCGTTGTACCTTTTGCCATTTTTTTATGCTTTTCAACAACAACAAAAAGAAAGTGCATTTTACTAAAAATCTTTTACTTCTGCTTTCTTCTTCCCAGGCATGCTGAGAGCCAGCAGAAACATTTGGCTGAGAGGACCCTATCCAAATAAGACGCCCGTCCTATCCCTGTCCCTGTCTGTTTCCCTTCTGCCGAGATGAAACCTTTCCTCCCTGGATCACTTCCTCTGCATCCCGTGTCTATCCAAAACCTGCCCGCCTGCCCCAAGTATTTTCGCTCCTTCCTCCCCTCACTTCCCTGCCGTCTACCCTTCTACCAACTCACTGACTTCACTGGTAGCAACAGCACAGAAGAAGAAAAGAAAAAAAAAAGAAGAAAAAAAAATACTCTCTTTTAACTGCTTCTCCCGGCGCCGAAGGATGGAGCAGCGCGTCCTGCTTCCTGGGAGAAGAGGAAAACTGATTGTGTGTCGTCATAGATTCTGTCCCCCAGCTTCCTGTGCAGTAGTCGGCCTTGCTTTGCTACTGTTTCTTTTCGACTTTCTACATTTGCCACTAAATTATACCTGTTCAGATGCAAAAAAATAAAATAAAATAAAAATAAAAAAAAGTGTGGAAAAAAAATCTAATAATAGTTCAAACTTTAGTAGAAAGTCAGTCATGAAAAGAAAAAAAAAAAAAAAAAAGGAAAAACACTGTATGACAAGAAAACTGAAAACGAATTTCTTCAGAACATTTTTAAGTTGGACTCAAAAGGTTGAACCGTTTTTATTCTGCACAAATGGTAGTTTTCAACTGAGAAACGTTTGTCCGAAGGTGCTAAAAAGAGTGTAAAGGAAACATGCCTGCTTTGTAGTGGAGTTGTAGACTGCTAATACGTTCACTCTGAATTGCTCTATCGGCATTTTGTGAATGTTGAATCTTTCTGACATGAGTCATTTCAAATGAATAAGTGTGTTAAATATCATTTTCATCCTGCTGTATTCAGATGCTTTATTTGAGGGAAAGAAATGTTTATGTACAGAAATGTAAAATAAAGAATAAACTTGGTTTCGTATTTGTTGGCCTGTGCAGTTTGTCGCCCCGTCAGCCGAGCCGAGCGTTAAGCTTCCTCTTTCTAAGAAGTGATATTACGTAGTGTGACTCAGCTGCTGCTTTTTTTCTTCTTACTTCACTGTGTTATTTATTGAGGCAAGCAGTTTTTTTTTTTCTTCTTTTTCTTTTTCTTCTTCTCGAGGTGACTGCAAATTAATTTGGGCAACCCCTTTTAAAGTCATTATCAGGAATTTTTCTCTCAACCAAATGACCGCCGGTGATCTTGAAATGTATAGCATAAAGTTCACTTGTGGTGAGGCACCAAACTATACTGAGATAAATGTGTATGACTTGAATGTTTTGTGATGAATAAAAATTTTTTTTTTTTTTTTCTTCAGGTAAACCGCTTTCTCCTGGTGGGTCGTACACCTGAACACATCCTGTAACTCATACAGCGACCGTGGGTCCTGTGGTCAACGTGTACAAAGAGCAGGAAACTCCTGCAGCTACACGCAGACAACTAGTTTCAAAGAAATGCATTTCCCTTCAGACACTGCGTGAGGCGTGCGCACGTGTGGACTGTTCACAAATCGGCCTAAATCCGAGTTAGTGAACACTTTGCCCCTCGCCGAGATAATCCATCCCACCTTACAGGTGTGGCGTATCAGGATACTGACTGGACAGCAGGATTAGCGCCACAATGAGGCCACTCTGACATCTGCAGCTTTGTCACACAGCACGATGCCACTGATTTTGAGGGAGAGCGCAATTATCATGTTCACAACCACAGACCACGTGTAACCACACCTTCACCTGATCACCCAAT
This sequence comes from Girardinus metallicus, assembly GCA_903067095.1. NCBI lineage: Eukaryota > Metazoa > Chordata > Actinopteri > Cyprinodontiformes > Poeciliidae > Girardinus > Girardinus metallicus. The sequence continues at coordinate 1,180 of CAEGAE010020224.1, read as the reverse complement.
AGATCGTCTGAGGACGGACATCGGCTTCCACAATCGGTTTGCAAAACCAGACAGTTCCTTTACAAAATGTCAGAAACAGTCTTGGGGAAGCTCATTTGGATTTTCGTCATCCTCATTGGAGTCTTGACTTGGCCGCACTTTGTCATTATAACCGATTGGATATGGAAAATGCTCACGTTTGATTGTGTCTGGCACATTGGAGAGGTGTCCTCTATGCGGAGGAGTCCCGGTTTTCACTGTTCAGGCGAGACGGCAGACAGTGCGTGTGGCATTGTGTGGGTGATGTTGATGTTATAAATGGAGTGACTCATGGCGGTGGATAACAATGATATGTTATCAACAATGAACACAGGTGTGTTTTATTGACGGTATTTTGAACGCACCAAGATACCGTGATGAAATCCTGAGACCCCATTAGTTTGACCTTCACCTCATGTCGCAGCATGATGATGTACAACCCCATTTTGCCAGGATCTGGCAACCCCATGTTTGACCTATTATCAGCTTCCATAGCTACTGGAAGCTGATAACATCCCAGTTCATATTTGGGTCGCTCTGGATCCATGTATTCTACTTCCTACCAACATCCAGCAACGTCCCAAAGTCATTGGAGACGAGTGGACCAATATCCCACAATCAACAACCTGACAGTATGTGAAGACGTACCGCATAAGGATTTTCTTACCTTCCCAAACTCCCCACCACCCAAAATAAAAGCAAAACTGCAGAATTCAGAGTTTCCTTTTATCATGACTAACCTAATGCAGGTCTGTCCAGTGGTCATGATGTCTAGTCTAATCAGCATCTTGATATACCACACCTGTGACGTGGGATGGATTTTCTCCGCAAAGGAAAAAGCCTTGGAGTTTCCCCAGAACGAGGTCAGGAGAACGAGGCCGGGTTTCCCTCCTGGATGAGCTACTCCACGTTTAGATGGTTTATGCAAATTTTTCATTTGTTGTTGCAAGTTGTGGTATGGGTTGGTTCGGGATTCTCTGTTCGATCACCAGAATTTTTTTCTCTCTTACTAGAAAGTTATTGTGCATTTTGTGAAACCTCTGAAGACATTTGCCAATAGTCCATCACACGAAATATAACATGGGAAAAGATAGATAGATAGATAGATAGATAGATAGATAGATAGATAGATAGATAGATAGATAGATAGATAGATAGATAG
>CAEGAE010020220.1:0-20243 GCA_903067095.1 Girardinus metallicus | reverse complement strand
AATTAATTTCAGATTTTTGTATAACTTTTCTTCAAGTTAACAAAGTGAGCTATTATTGTTACAGGTTAATTTTCTAAACCACAGAAAAGTAACTGTTAGAGAAGCTCAAATGTGAAAAATTGGACTGATGTTGATATGCAATAGTAATACTGCTGTTATGTTAGATTTACCAATGTTTTATTTTATCTTTTTTTTATCCAATTACCCGATTAATCGTAAGAATAATCGATAGGCTACTCGATTACTAAAATATTCATTTACAACAGCCCTAAATCTAACGCGTTGCTATTTCAAATCTAGTAGTCAGACTACAGTTACTTATCGAAATCACTTTGCGTTACTGTGCGTTACTATTTTCTTTTGGAAATTAATTGTATTTACTCTACGCGTCTTGTCGAGTGATCGCTGTTTCTATGTGACAGTCTCAGCAGCGACAGAAACATAAACAATGGGGAAGAGGGAAATGCGCATTTTGTTGGTGGAAAAACAGGAACTATTTTGAGTTTATTAATTGCCAAGTCCTATTATTATAAGCGGTTTTGGGCTTATTTTTTCGCGTTGCGGTCCAGAAAACTGCAAACATCGAGACTACTATGAACAGTGCAATAAACGTGAAAACAGCCCCAAATGAACAAGTCCATAAAGTTGTGCAACTAAATGCCATTATAATTATTAATATTAAGATAAGTGTCACAAATCTGTGCAGCAGCCATCTGAATTGTGGAGCCGCAGGAGGAGCGCTGTGTGCTACACTCTAACGCACAACCTGGAGGCTGGTGAGAGGGGGAGGGGCTTTAAAATACTTCTGAAGAGTTTTCCAGACAATAGTGGAACACACGTTTTTTTTTGTACTGTTGTAATCATTAAAAAATCTCCTCTTCAGTTCAACTTTATAAATGGAGACACATTGTTGATGTTACTATTATAAAATAGCTTACAATTAAGTATTGGCAAAGATCAATGTAATTTTCAAAGGTGGCGGATCGTTGTTGTTAGCAGCTGCTGAAAGTAATTTAAAAAGTTACTTTTAATGTAAATTAGTTACTTTCCAAATCAAGTAATCAGTAATATAAGTTACTTTTTCAAGGCGTAAATCAGTAATCCAATTAAAGTTACTTTTTCATAGTAACTATGCCATCACTGGTCAGGACAACGTTCTGTCCTCGGTTACTGGTAGTCTTGGTTACCTGGTGAGAGAGCGCATTGGTCTGCCTCGATGCCAGCTGCTGATCATAGAAGGAGTCGCCAAATATACTGCCCACCACAGGAATGTGCTGCAAGGGAAAGGAAATATGAATTAAAATCACAAAATACAATGCAAGTTCCTCTAATAAACACAAAAAAGTCATCCAATTTAATAAGTCCATATTTTAGCGATGGAGTAACAAGAAAAACCAAGCAAGACAACACATCACACAGCTGTCCAGCAGAGCAGGAAATATAAGCAAGTGGATCTCATAGCCAGGGCTAACACAAGCCTATGAAAGAGTGAATGTTGGCTGCTGCAGCCCCATTAGGAAAGAATCACAATTTAGTTTATTAAACAGAGGCCTTGGTGGTGAGCCTACAACTATACAATAAACACTAAGACAATAAACCCTGGCAATTTAGGAAGAAAAAAAACATAATCAAAAAAAGAAGAGGGGAAGAGGTAAAATCCAGCATGACAGAGAGGTCAAATTGGATTTACAGAGATAAAAAAAGAGTTGAAACTTCCCTTAAATAATCTTAAAAAACAAATGCCTCATAGAGCACATTATCAACAGTGTGGGATTGGCTTTCTTATGTGGTAGAGTCCCTGCTTAAGCATCATCTTAGCCAAAGAGAGCGCAGTCCATGAATGATTAGAATCTGAGGAATTTTTACCTGAACTTTCACTAATTTACCCACAATTGTATAGTAAAAAAAAAAAATGCAAAATTGTCTTTGTGCACAGAAAAGAAGATTTAAAATTCATAAAATAAGTTGTTAAAAAAAATAGCACTTTCTCCAGAAAAATATATTATTATACAAGGAGCATCCCAGTGTGGTGCACACTGAGAAAACCAACATGTTGTCATGCACACGGTGATTTGTGACAGTGGAGATGAGGAGATGAGTTATGCAGCTGCTGACACCATGAGTGGTGCAAACACACAGAATGAAAAGCAGCCTGGTTATGAACAGTTAGCTTTCCCCCAGACGCAAAGCCCTTCCCCAGACAGCAGCGAGCTCAGAGGGTGGGCCCTTACTTGAGGCGAGCCTCCAGGGGAGAAGCCTTGATTGGAGACTGGGGAGGTTGGAGACTGAGTGGCTGGTGAGCCAGTCTGATTGCGATACTGTTGGAGGGAAGAGGGTTAGCTAACACTAAGCTTCATGTCTGGCACAAACACACACATCTTAGCAATAAGATCAAAACGTGTACAATCGCAGTTTAAAGTTTGGCAGTGACATATATGCTATGTTTTGCAAATGTTGCAACTTGATTTGTTGGACGTTAACATGGTATCAAAGTATGTTACTACTGGGACTGAAATCATTGTTTTCTTGTGTTACTCCTGGAGAAAAGCATGCACAACATTTTCTGGATCATTGAAAACTTTGAGGTAAGAAGTTAAATAGGACAGAACAATTTCATGAGGTTTCAGTGACAGTTTTTCCTGATCAATTCTTCTACAGAATCAAGTTACCAGTGCAGAGCTTGTTCAACATCAGCAGAAGATGAGTGAGAGTGTATCTGCATGCACATAGGGCAGAAAAGAAGATACTTGTGTCTAAAAAAAAGAAGGAGAGAGAGTTAAGTTCTGCAGGAGGTTTAATGATGGACAGTAGAAGGCTACTGAAAAGGTACCTTCTCTGATTAAATGTCCATCATCCCAGGAAGAGGACTTACTCACAACTCTGAACAAGAACACTGCCATAAATAATGACAGGCTAAAAACAGACTGCAAGAGCTACTTCGTCCAACAATGCAGGGACAATTTGGTGCTTTGAGTATATTCCAGCACAAGGAAAAATAGTTCATGGAAGGGGTTAAAAAAAATCATATTGGAATTAAAAAAACTATAGTCAATTCTATAAAGTTGGCTCCTGGATAAGCAGGAGCCAACAAACTGTGATCAACTCCAAGCACCAATAATCAAGACTTAACAGTGTAGAGGACATCCAGGATGCCAGAATAAATTAAGTTATGAAAAGGCATCAAAACTCCGCATGCCGACTCTCTGCATATATTTCATATAAAAGTTTTTAGAAGTCATATGTTTATAGTCGTTTTTTCAGTTAACCATAAAATGTTGAAACCACAGAATAACATCTGTGTCACTGCCAAAGCCTTTCACTATGACTGTACAGTGGACAAAACAACAACTTCTATCATCAGCCTCCACATAAGAAGTGTGAAAAATTTTGGTAGGGAGTTCATTTTGTCTGTCTACACAATAGCAGCAAGACTAAGTAAAAGTGATCATGTCATGTTTTCAAAAGATTTATATATTGAGCAAAACCAACGAAGTGGTAATCATGACAATATTAGGAAACATTTCCAGAAAGCTGTGACCCTGCCTTCACTTTCCTAACTGAATTGTGTGTTTCTTACCGAGCTGATGCTCATGCTGGCGGTGGTTTGGCTGTCCGGAGAGGGGCTGCTTGCAGTGGCTGTCCCAGACGAGGCCAGAGTGGGCAAAGCGATGAGCTGGATGCCCTGTGGCAGCGCAGGCTGTTTCTGGAGGTCACTGAGTAGCTGAGCCTGGGCCTGAGGTGTCAGCTGGTTGAACAGGGGGTACTGGGAAAGCTGCTGCTCCAAAGTTAATGTTTCTGTTTGCAAAGCCTAAAGACAAGAGCACATACACACATTACAGTGTTTCACCTTGAACACCAAAAAAAAAAAAACAAGTGAAGCCTGACGCCAGACATTTACCTGTGTAATATTAACAGGTGAGGAGAGCGTGGGTGAGAGCTGCTGTGGGGACTGTTGGAGGTGGAGGTCAGAGGTGAGAGTAAGTGGCACCACGGGTGGCTGCCTGCGCTGGCCCGTTACAGTCATGGAAGGCTGAGAGGGCGTGGTAATCCCTGGCAACAGAACAGTCACACATGCACAAGTCACTGGGTTTTGTTAGAGGAAAGTCAAATTATCAAGCATCCAAACATGAGAATCAGCTAAGAAATCATAGACAATTGGCAACATTTAATATACTGCTTCTTAAAGCTTAACTTTTATTACAGGCAACACACGTACAGACTGGGCTCACCACAGACCACACTTATTCACCTATGTCATGTGTCAAAAACAAGCAAGTGAATGTTGTTGCCGTCCAAAGCAAAGAGGTTAACGAATATGCTGGAAACAAATTTTAAATGAGAATTTCGCAGAAAATAAACATTCAGCTGGTGACCAGAACAAGATGTAATGAGTAATGGTTGTCTGTCCAAAATACTCATCAGCTCTGAGAGGATGAGATTTTAGGACACAACTAGAGGCAACCCGCAGCCACTGACACAAACAGTGTTATTACTCTCCTGAAGGAGAGTAATAACAGCAGCATCTAACACAAAGCTAGGTTTCTGTTTTCTGCACACAGATAGATACATAACAAAACCTATTCTAAAATCATCTGGGTTGTAATGTGCCTCAGGTTAGAGATTCATTTTCTGTTATTGTAAATAAAAATTTCCTGTTACATAGTAAAATTATTTTGATTATGAAAAACAGGCTAACAAAATGCAGCTCAAGATATTGGCTAAAACAACCTACTTTCTTAATTGGGAGTAAAAAAATGTTTTTCATCTTCCTCCTCCATCGTCCTACTTTTGGTACATGTAAGAGCTCTTACCGTGACTTGCAGCACTGATGCCCAGGTGGGTGAGGTTGGTGGTCAGGCTGCCCGTGCTGTTGGCTGAGCTGAGCGAGGGGAAGGACACGGTGTCCTCGGGGTCAAGTGGTGTGGACAGCGGAGGAGGAAACTGGATGTTAGTCAGATCCGGCAGCGAACCACCAGTGTTGTGAGCAGCTGGAACCACAGACGGGCTTAATTCCTGGTCTGGTGACGGGAATATACTGGAAAAAGACAACCAGTTGGTTAGTGACGTGAAACACAAAATCAGTACCAAAGAATGTTTTTGAATAACTTGCTTTAATAATTCTAACTGCTGATGAGTGAATCAATTATGTGACAGATATTTAGACTCTATAAAGTATTTCAGATCTGCAATATGAAAGCAAAGCCCTCAAATTATTATAAGTCTTAATAACACCAGTTAGTAATTTCTATCTTGGCCTCTCTGAGAACTTAGAAGGGACAAAAATATATCTAGAACATTAGAAAAAGTTTATCTTATATACAATTTAATTCTCTGATGTGCAAAAATAGCAAATTACATAGAAGCTTTAATTATATGGCCAGTCTACAGCTTCATTACATTTAGCAAAGCTTTGTCCAATTAGAAATCTACTTCCACTTATGTGATGATGGTCATTATAAGAAATAATTAAGCATTTTTCAATGGAAATTACAAAAGGAACAGAGGTTTGGAAAATTAAAATAGTAATACCCACTTGATTCCTGGGACATCACATGTATTAGGCTGAGATGCATCATCCTAATAAAACACAAAACAAAAAAGAGTCATGATTAATTTACCACATCACTTTACAGTCCCCTCACTGTCCCACTGGTACCTTCTTGTCATCCCACAGCTGCTTCTGTACATCCTTGTCTGCATCCGACTCTGAATTTTCCGTTCCAGGCACCGTAAGCAGCAGCACTATTAAACAAAAGACAGAACACTTTTGTTGAGACAATATTCAAAAATGCAAAGCCTTACTGAAAGAAATTAGTCATCAATATCCCAAGCCACCATGCAGAAAATAGTACTGCTGTGCACCAGATTCCCACATTTCTAAAAATAGCACAGGTGACCACCAGACGCTGAACGGAGGCCAGCTAATCTTGGCTTCATTGTATTAGAGCTTTACGCATAAAAAGACATGATCGATAAAGAGTCAGTTAATGATTGATTTTTCTCTGTAGGTTGCCCTGAATCAGCTTCATTCAGAAATTTCTACAGACAGCAGAGTACAAAGTCAAACAGAAACACTTCTCAGTAGATCAGCTTCCATTTGCACCTTAAATATTTTACCACGCGTCTACATCTGCCTCTCTCTGACACCAGCTCTTTTGTGTCTTCAGAGGTTTGCAGCTTGGATTAGCACGTTGCTCATGAATAAATGAAAGATTCTCTGCGTCTTTGTCACTGGATCCTCCCTCACCTCGTTTAGGCTGCAGCTCCTGTGATCCTCCTGAAAACACCTCCTGGGGCTTCGGGTTCATGGCGCTCTGGTGTAAGGCCGAATCCGAATTCGTCCTGTATGTGACAGAAAGATGAGATGTCAGCAGAATCCCAACACTGGAAAGAGGGCCGACTGTTAAGCACCATATCCATCAGGGGCTACAGCTCTTGTTACTGAACTTTATTTGCCACCAGATTGCCCAATCTGTGGTCCATCCTTGTGAGTAATTTCCATTCTAATTAAAGGCATAAAAATAACTTTCTGACTGGATAGTTCCAAACTCTTGCAAACAGACAAGTGAAGAAACTTACCTTCTCCAGCTTGTGTCTGGCGGTGGGGAGAGGTAAACTGAACTGTAGGGACAGCTGTCAATGTAAATTAGTCAAGGCTAATAATTATGAGGAAAAATAGAAGAATCAATCAGATACAGACTTTAGTTCATCCCTTTGTGCCTAAAGCATTATGAATAAATAATCCTGGACAAATCCCATAGGGAGATCAAATCTCTAAACTAAAAATGGAAAAAAATTTGTCAGAATAACTTTGTTAAAGTGCAATATACCAACATGTATAACTCAACAGATGGTTATCAGTGGAGGTACAAAAATAAAATCATTAATTCATTGATCTTCAATTCAAATCAACATAAATAGGAAACCATAAAAGAAAAACAGACTTTTAACACAGAAATGTTACTGAATCATATATACACTTAATTACAAAATCAAATGGGTGTCTTACAGCTTTCAGTAGCATATGGAGGATTTCTCCAGAGCCGAGTTCTTTGATGCAATTCCCAATCCCAGAAAAAAAAAAAATCACAATTTTTTAATCACAATCAAATTCTGCTTATTAATATATTTTTCAGATTAGATGGAAGGGAAGATGATACAATGTCTCCATCATGAACACATGCTGCCATCTTCGCTTTGTACCTGTATCTCACTAGTTACACAATCCCATTCTATCCAAAACAGAAAGGGACTTCCAGAGGTGAATACGAGGCAAAATATTGGTGAGTCAGCTTCAAAGCCAATCATCTAAAGAAACTTTCAGATGACCACAATCCTTTGGACTCTGTGATCTTAATTACTATATGAAATGCAAAATGTGGTTTCATCTGAAAAAAGGACTTTGGATACTCAACAACATACATGTCCTGTTTCTCTTTAGACATGGTAGACAGCATGCAAAGAAATGAGAAACTTGCAATTCATGTTCTTGATGTGTCTGTGTTCTAGACTTTGAAACTAACTCTGGCTACATGTTTTACTTCCACATTTAATTCACTTCAGAAAATGAACTGAAATAAATTTAAAAATGAACACTGTATTTGATTGATATTCCAAATCAAGGATAAATAAGAGATTAGGAAGGTGAGACAAAGTAACTTCCAAGTCTGATCGGCACATGTGACGGTGCAATATAAAGGATATTTGGCGACCGTGTTTGTCCACTGAAAGTGGGCGACGGTGAGGAGACGTGATGCGGTTACGATCGCGGTAAACACGATCCACAAGTCCATGGTGCCTGCTTGTCCGACTGGTGTCCAGCACAGAGTTCTAAGGTGGACACACCAGGTAAATGAGATGAGAGGAGTCCTTTCAAACAAAGCAAATCTTTGCATTGGAATAAATGGTGCTAAACATGTTCACTTTAAGATGGGTCAAGCCAACTTGGCAAATGTAATTAAAGATGAAAAGCCATGACAAGCAATGGTATACTTTAAAATTTAGGAACCAATTCTCAATTATGGGGAAGAGAAAAAAAACTTTAAGACAAGCTCTTCTTTAACTTTTGAGGTATGATGAAACCTGGTGGAAGATGCAGCTCTAACCAGCCAATAGTCTTACAGCTGTCGCAGCCAGAGAAAAGCCAGCAGACTCTTTTATTCCTCTTTAAAAATGGATAGTCTGTACAGAAAGTATTTTTCAACAAATCTGAAAGACAGCTGGAACCTGTGTGTGTCCAACATTCACCAACAGCTGACAAGGGTACACTGATCCAGAACAAAACCATTGCTGAGAGACGCTAGGGGCTCACCTGAAAAGGCAGGTCAATGTTGCCATTCCCAATCTGATTGACATTGGGCAGTGAGCCTCCATAGTACTGTCCACGATTCTGCCCTAGTTGCAAATACTGGGTCTTCTGTAACTGCAACTGTGCAAAGTAAAATTGCATGAAAGCATGAGTGAATGACTGATCTGATTCACAAACAAAAGAGATGCTAAAAATGGGCAATGCGTGCAAGTCTACAATGATTATATGCAAGATTAATGAGTTTGGGGCGTTTATAAACTGAAAAAATGTAACAAGATGAAACAGGCAAATGTGGCTTTTTCATGGACAACTGACAAGCAAACAAAACTAGCTGATTTGAATGACACTGGACTGACAGCTTGAGTTGTCACAGTTGTGTATTTACTACTTGCACATAACAGTAATAAAAGGTAACGTATGCTGTAACAAAAACAAAACACTGACATCCTGTACACCCAGAAGAATTGAGTCAGATGATCAGACATAATGCAGTGACAGAAAATCTAAATGGCAACACAAGGGAATCAGGCAGAGACTATACAACTGAAGAGTGTTTCCCTCCTAGGAAATATCAGTACGGCTTAGGGTTAGACACACGCATCATAGTAAGAAGTGTGCTTAATTTCCAGCAAACAAAAAAAAAAAAAAATCTCAAACACTTTGACTTCCTGACGTCAGTGCAGCTTGAAGAAATGAGTCAATTGATTCATCCAATATATGCTGGTGGAGCTTCCTGGATGATTAACCCTCATCATTTGGGGCTTGAGAAAAACTAACTGGCTGCTGCTCACGCTCGATGTCCTTAATGCCATGGCCCATGCCTCCCTCTTTCGATTAAAGGGACAGTAAACTTTTTAATTTTGATAGTTAATCCTTATTTTGAAGAGTTTCACTCCATAGGAAGGGAGTGGCAGTAAACAAACTCCATCTGATTTATACTGCCTTTCTGTTCAAGAAAGAATTATTTACATTTCTGAAGATATCTTGAGAAAAATTATTCCAATCCAAACAGAACAATCTGAAACAAAACAGTCCTCACATTTAAAATGTAGTAAATGTGAAGGTTTGCTACAAAATGGTTAAGGTTTAAAAAAGTTATACACTAGCAGTTCTGACATGTCCTTACATTCAGCATTGACCCATGTGAAGTTCACTGTTAGTCTCAACTGTCCCTTGTGACCTACTAAATGTGAACTTAAATTATTGGAAACCTGACTGAATACCCTGGTTGTAAACTGCTTATTAATAAATAGGTAGCATTAATTGCATACAGGTACATTACATCATATAATATAATATAGTATAGTATGACAGCCTTTTAAACATGATTTGAAATTAAAAATACTTTGACGGCACACTACTCTTTGAAGAAAAATTAAGTCACTTTTTGCTTGAGTCTCATCAGTAGAAACTTACACAATTTTTTTAAATCCCGCAACTGACAAGCAATCACATTTTTACCCACATTGCAGAACAAGAGCAGGAAAAAAGATGCAACATTTTGAAAAAAAAAAAAGAGGTCCAGAATTTTTGCTTAATCTGTCAAGTTCATAAAAGCGCTCACATTTTCAGTTAGTTCCTAAAAGGGGAGAAATAGCTATGTAATGCAAATTGCAGATATGAAACCTCAACAAGTAAGTGCCTCCTCTGTTTATAATTGGACAACTGATGCAGTTTTACAACATCTGTGTTTACCCAAGGCCAATTTGTACAAACTCAGTTGGATAAACTTTAATCTAGATCAACAATTAAGCGTGAGGAAAAGCTATAATATTTAAAACAAAGACAAAAAAATGGTGGGAATAGTTTTGAAACCAACAGAAAATGAAGAGCTTAGATTTCCTTTATGCATCAAAGAAAAGTTTCTGACCTTTGCAGGTTGACAATTATGTATGCATCAAGTCAGACACGTATGCTCAAAATATAATAAAAACAAGAAAAAATACCTTTATGGAAAAAAAAACTGCACTTGCAGACATTCTATTACAATAACAGACATTTAATAAATTTAAAAGCAAGTTGCATCAAGCCTTGAGGAAAGAGAAAAAACAAACTTGATAATGAGTTGTAACAAATATGTGGATTTCGCAGGATTTTTGATTTCTTCCTCTTCCTTTTCAAAATCTGAGGTAAGCAAGTTGTACAGTCGTTGCACCACAGCTCTCCCTTATATTTTTTGTTTTTTTCTTTTTATCCTTGTGAAGGGTCTTTCCACCACACACACACACACACACACAGTCCGTGGGCCCAACATAATTGTGAGACATAATCCAATGGTTCTCAATCCTGCTCCTTGGGGCCCACTGTCCTTCATGTTTTAGATGTCTCTGTTCCAGCACACCTGACTCCAATGATTAGATTACATCCTCAACATGCTATTAAGCGCTGCAGAAGCCAGTTAATCGCCCATTCATTTGAGCCAGGTGTGTGGCAGTGGTGAAACGCCTAAAACATTCAGGACAGTGGGCCCTAAAGAACAGGATTATGTATTATATTATCATTAGAGAGTTGCTCAATCATTTCATAGTGATCCATTGCCGACTTCCAACAAATCTGTAAAAACTAGTGCAGTCAGGGGTGTGGCTGGATAAGCCACAAAGATGTAGAACATTAACTAAGCTTCCGTTTTAAATTGTGTTTTTGTTTGAATTAAAACGTGCCACGATGGAAACAGTTGACGTGGGGGCGGGAGGGAATCCACGTCCGGTGAGTCTGATTGGCCAGTTATGGCTGCCTTAACCCTGCCAGAGATCCCACTCGCATTTGCTCCCCTTTAATTTACCTGCTAACCGCCTCAACATGTTATGCGGTGATATGTGCGCCTGGAAGCAGCCGCAACCCGTGCACTTACCGTTGAAATCATACATAGGGAGCAGGTGCACGTTACACTCAAACTGCTAGCGGAGCCAATTAACAGTGCACTAAACCACGCATGTTTTATCGATAAAATAAAAATCTGTAGCGCCCGTCAACAGATATGGGAGTGTGTTGTGATTATGATAGACCGATACAGCTAAGAAAGAAAACATGGACCTTACCCAAATAGAGAGCAGTCGCTCAAACATATCACCGCAGTGTTCGTTAACTGCCAAAAACAGCGATGCAACAAACTGGAACCAGCCTGTGAGGGGGGTGGGGGTCTTACCCGAGCGGCTCTGGTGATGTTCAAGTCCTTCATCACTTCTTCAAAAGCGGCAGTCTCCTCCGCCTGCTTTTGATTATGCAAAGCGATTTTTTCGCTAAATTTGCGCGGATTGTTAGAGGACGCCATCTTTCCCTCTTCTTCTCAATGGAATGTTACGCTACGCACGACGCCAGGCCCTCGTACTGTCGTCACGACGCACGGTCGAACGCCTCTATTGATGTTACCCCTCTCTGCTTGAGCTGCCTGCAGAATCTGAGAGGCAGGCCGAGTTCGAGATAAAATAAGACTCACCACAGGGGGAATTGTGTGCCCTAGATGTTCGTTATTTATAGTAACATAAAGGGGGAAAAATAAACATGGATATGCACGGAAAGACAATCAAATATGGACACAGAAAAAGTGACCAGGTGCAAACTGACCGAAATATAATGAATACATTTGTGATCAATGTTGTCACGTTACTAAAGCAGTGTGATTTTGGCTTATTAAAATTTTATGCGATACTCATGTAAAGAAGCAAATCACTGATGAAGGAAAATTACACATAGGCTTTACATTTTAGAATCTGACATGAAAATGTATTGTCACTTATTTTGATAACCCTAAGTAAAATCTAACGCAGCAAATTGAAATTAGAACTAATCTAATTGGTTTGTAATCCAATCTCAGTGTAATCCAGCTGCTGTGTGAAGGCTTCAGAGGTTTGTTAGTGGGGGTAAGGGGTTTTCCATTACATTAGTGAACAAACGGCATCATTAATATGATGGAACATAGTAGATTGGTCCAGGATATCAGATAAGTTGAGATAGTTTATTGACATGATAATTGTTGGTGACACTACAAATTTAGCTTGCATAGAACAGTGGTATGAAGAAAGTCACTTTTAAAATTAAAAAAAGCCCCATTTTCAGTTTGCCACAGAGCTTATAGGAAAATTGGCAGCTTAGTGGAAATGTATAACCTCAAATCACCCTGCTAAAAGTGAAAAACATTTTATTATTTATGTTGGTCTACCACATAATACACTCAAGCTTGTGGTTGTAGGTAGGTATGATATGAAAAGAAAGGGATGTAATTTCTTTGTGTTACACGTCTCAGCTGGGATGAAACAATTGTAACAAATGATGTTTTTTATTGATGATTCCACTTGTCCTTTCTTCTTAGTGGAAAACCTGTCAACATGAATAGCGTCAGTCAATAAAGGAACAACCGCCGTCTTCTTCCTCAAACTCTGAGGAGGCGGGGCTCCTCACTTTAGTGGCTCCTGGTGAAATGCTGTCTGCATTTTGATTCCTTTTTTTTCCCTTTTTGATTCATCATGGTATTTTGGTCAATTTCAGTCTAAAAACATACATATATAATACCTTGGAATACTAATTTATGTGGTGGCTTATATTCTTAAGCAGATTTTCTTGACTGTATAAACAAGGGATGATTAAAATCTTCCGCTTCATGGTGTATCACACATGCAAAGCACTGCAAATGTTTTATCACATTTCACAAAAAAAATTGTAAATTAAGTTCTAGACAACTAAAAGAAATCTAACACGATGAAAAAGAATGTGTACCCTATATTCAAAATGTCATTCAAAAATTTTCAGATTGATTTCTCCATAAACCTTAGGTGCTAGTGATAGTTTTTTTTTTTTTCTTTTAATTTAGAAGTGTCAGAACATATTTATAAAACCAACACAGTCACAAAAGGTTTACATTTTTAAAACACTATTGTCTTTAATAAAGGATTGACATGAAATTTGTACATTCTCCCTGGAGTACACCAGTTTTCACTGTATTGCACTTTGACGATATAATGTGCTTTGATTGGTACAGGCAGAACAAGACACGCCTAGGCAAGTAGACAGCAGACATTTTTCCGCAAAAAAACCCTCCTCCTAATCACGGAGGTGGTCAAGTTCAAAAGGAAAAAAACAAAAGGTTTGCTTCTTAAAGTAAAAACAAATATATAGGTCATGTACAAACACAATATCTCATGAATACAGCTTTAAAAGTGCTAAGGAAGCAGAAAAATTAAAACTGTAAAAATTAAGTGAACAAACTTCAAGGAAAAAGAAAAAAACAATGCAAAACATTGTATTAAGACACAAATAAATTATTCATGTAGCTGCCGCAAGAGGTCTGCAGTTGTGTGTGATTTTAGGTGAGAAAAAGAAACGTCCGAAACAGTTTCAGTTTCATTAAACACATCAGAAATCAGAAAGACATTCACATAAAGAGTAAAATCATGTGTAACACATTTTAAACTGTAAATCATCCTATTCTTGTTTTTGTGCCGGCATTATGTGCTGATATGTAGCTTGTTGATTAGGATATATCTACAGTAACTGACTTAAAGGTAAATTGTTTCAAAAATTAAACAGCATAACAAATAAAACTTCTGTACAATCAGATTGTCCAACATTTTAAATGCTGATTTTCTAAGGAATGTCATATCTGATGTGCCTTTTGTAATGTAAGCCCTTCATTGGTTTTTATCACTTTTACAAATTAAAGTAATATTTTCTTCCGAAAATCCACTATAATTTAGCTAATGCTACACCAGTTAGCTAGGCTATCATAATACACTTTCTAAATTGCTAAGCATTTAAGAACAGTGTTCCTACATGTATAAAGATTTCAGACTTAGTCTTATCACCATTTTAAAATATGAAATTCAAACATTCATCATCAATTTATAGCACGTATAAAGAAATAGGATAGAAGGAAGGACTAAAGATAGAACATAAGGAACAAAATGACAGAACAGAAAAGACAATAAAGGAATGAACAGAACAAAGGGAGGGTGGACAACAAATGAAAGGAAGGAAGAAAAGAGACAAGGAATAAAAACAAGACAAAAAAGGAAGGAAAATGGGGGAAAGATAAAGGAAGGGAATAATGAATGACTCAAAGTACAAAAGGAAGAATACAAGGAATGAATGGATGCAGAATGGGAAGAAGACAAGGAGGGAAAAAAGCATGGAAGGAAGCACACACGTAATGATCAAATGTAGGACACGAGAAAGGAAAGGAGGAAAATCATAAAGGAAGGTAGAACTAAAAAAGGAAAACAAGAAAGGACATAGGACAAGAAAGTAAGGGTGCAAGGAAGAGAAGAAAAAAGGAGTGACTTGAGGGAGCAAGTAAACAAGGAACAAAGAAGGCAAAGGAGCACACAAAAAAGAAATGGACATAAGGGAGGGAGGAAGAGAGAAAGGAGAAAAATGTGGACAGAAGTATGGAAAAATGAGAGGACACAAAGAAGTAACAAAGGACAGAGGGAAAGACAAAACATTTTGACAAAAGAATAAAAAATAAAGGCTGGAAAGATTTTGTCATCTTTTCCATGGTTCACTAGAGCAAGGGTAATCACATTTTAGCTTTTTCTGTAGGAACTCTGCAATAATTATGATTGGATTAATAAATTTTCAGACCTGCATTTACTCTGATTATTAGCTTTTCTAAAACTTTGCCTCTTCAATGAAACCTGATCATCAGCAGTCATAGCTATAATTCCTAAAACTTAAAGAAAGTTTCTTAAATATACTATACTATATTAAAAAAAAAAGTTAACAAGTTTATGTCAACTGAAGACTAAAAAACTAACCTTCATCAATATGTAAACAAGATGTTCACACCTTCATTTAATCCACTGGGCAGTAGAAGAGCACACAGATCAATAGTCTTCACAGTTGCAGGTCAGGAGCTCAGCGTTGTGTGGTTTTCTGAGGAAGTATAATCGGTGTACTCGCAATGCCAGCAAATGATTCTGGAAAGTGCAGATCCCTTTCCCACTCATCCGTCTCAGTGTTGTAGACTTGAACGATGCTTGTGACATTGTTCAGGTGCCAGTTATATCCCCCTATGATGTAGACTTTAGCATCCAGAAGGCAGCAGCCCGCCTCTGACTGCCCTGCTCTCATGGGACTGACGGTCGTCCACTGGTCACTTTCTGGACTGTAATACTCAACCGCCAGCACATCAAAACAGCGGTCCACATGGTCCATGCGGCCACCCAGAGCATAAACACGTTGTTTGGTGCTGATCATGGCGTGCAGCACTCTGGGTTCATTCATGGGGGCTTTGAAGTCCCACTGGTCTGATACTGGATCATAGCAGTGGAGCATTTTCTTGTCGTCCAACGAGACCCCGTAACCTCCTGAAATGTACAACTTTTCTCTACACGAAGTCCCAGCATGGCCCCAAATTCTGCGTTTCAATGGTTCCACATAAGACCACTCGTTCTTTTTTGGGCAATAACACTCCACAGAAGACAGACTCCCGGATCGATTACGGCCTCCAGTGGCGTATAGTTGTCCCTGCAGGACACTGAGTTGAAACTGGATGCGAGCCTCCTGCATGGATTGGATGCGTAGCCACTGGTTAAGATGCGGGTTGTAGCGGAAACAGTTGTCCACGGCCCCCTCCCCACTGCGGTATTGTAAGTGCTGCCCACCGACAATGTACACAAAGTTGTCAAGCACTGCAACGCAGGAATGGCTGCACCCTGTCTCCATTTCTGTCAGCTCTTTGAACTGACGGGAAGCAGCATCAGGAAGGTAGTAAGACTTGGTGCTCACTGTGCGGTCGTTGTCGGTGTAGGGGGTCCCACCGAAGGTGATGAGGGACAACACGTCAGAGCGGATGAGTGTCCGTGAGGACTGCATTTCATGCTGTCGGAAGGGAAGGATCTGGTAATTGAAGGCCTCGAGAAGATATTGGCGGCATAGCACATCCTCCACCATGATGTCCACTGTCTGAACGCTATCTACCAACTCTGAGGAGAGCATGAGTGGAAAGCGCACGTGGCAGAGGACGCTGCTCGCCTGAGCCCGGCGGGACTCTTCATGCTGGAGCCACCTTATGGCAGCGTGGAAGAGGTTGATCTCCTTGCAGTTCTTCAGCTTGTTGCTCTGCAGGAAGAAGATGAGGCGCTCCATAGGAATGTGCAGAAAGTCCTCTTCTTCAGCAATCTGAAGGAAGTGATGAAAGGTGAAGGCATCCACGGACTCTTTGAGGGAAGACAAGCTGAACGTGGTGGCCATCTGCCCAATGTGAAGGCAGGTCTCGACGCTCATTGCAGACTTAAGAAATTCTTCACAAAGCTCCACTACAGGAACCATCTGGAGAAACACAGCAGCCCCCAGAACGTCCTGAATACAGTCTAGGTCTAAAGTTACATCTGAACTGTAGGCAAAGTCAATGATATGTTTCAGACCTCGGGCTGACAAACCCTTCAGCTCAATGGTGTCTTGGTTTGACTCCCTCATGCCTCCTGTAAACATAGCTCTGAAATCAAAAACAGCACAATAAATTACGTTATTTACAAGTGTACTTCTGTTTGATAAAGTTGTTTGAGATCCTTCTGAGTCTAGTGTAGACAGCCAATGAATAAAAAGTAAGAAGAAGGTTATCATTTGGCTTAATTGCCTACCGAGCCTTACAAATGTATTCATACCGTTTGAACAACCACAAAGATCAAGGAGCAGTTTAAAATAGAGTTGTGCTATAAAAGAATATCTCAAGATTTGAACGCCATATTGAGCACTGGTTAATCATTATCTGTAAGCAGAAAGAGAGTAGCATAACCGCAAACCTGCAAAGACATAGCATTCCATATAAACTAACAGGCTGGGCAAGTGAATATTAATTAGAAAAGCAGCCAAAATGCACATGGAAGAGTTGCAGAGATCTACAGATCAGATGGAAAAATGTGATGACAGGGAAACTATACAAATATGCTAATTGTGGACAACAAAAGCCATTATATCAAAACAAAGCTCAGTTTGCTGAACACCATGTAGGAGATACAGCAGACATGAAGAATGTGAAGTCAAAGTTTTGGTCTACATTAAAAACTGTGTATGGAAAAGTTAAACTGCACATCCACAAATACACCATCCCTACAGTAAAAAATTATATTGGCACTATTCTGTAGAAAGGTTATGTCTTCAGCAAGGGAAAAGAAGATGCTTAAAGTTAATGGGAAAATGGATGTAACTAGCAACAAGACAAGGTGGAAGAAACCCTGACAAAGGCTGAAAAAGACTCGTGACTGGGACGGAGGTTCAGCTTAAAAAAACACCCAAAAAATTTGAAGAGGTAGAAATATTTTTGTAAGGCACTGTAGGCTTTCCTATTGAACATTTTCACCCACCATTAACAATAACTTCTGATAATATATTGAAAACAACACTATTTTACAAGTCATTATTTCCACCCTATTTTTTGAAAGCATCAGCTAAGTGCTTTCGATTGAAAATCCAAATGGACTTGGTGAAATCTCCAGACTAACCTGAAGTAATCACTACAGGCGGCCAGCACTGCTTTATGGACCTGGAAGTGCTCTTCATTGACAGCCAGCACGACATCCAGGAGCTGACCCTGAGCCCGCAAAACCGACAAGCCCTGGAGGAGAGTGGCACTGTGGCTCGGAGCGGAGAAAGTACAGCGCAGGGTACTATTCTTGTTAGCCATACTGGAAAGAGAAATACGCCTTGTAACCATCAACAAGCTAAAATGCAATTCCCCCTTTTTCAAATGCAAATGTAATATATTTCTAACAGAAATCTAAGCTGAATTGTTACTCTAGAAGCTGTTGTCTGCTGATGTAAACAGGCCAGTGTGTGGATACGTAGTATCCAGTAACATTCTAATGGAAACATAATGTAATTTACTAGTCAAGCACAGGGGGATGCATTTAGCGTAGAGCTTTTGAATGAGTGAGAATCCATTTGTATGTACGAAGACAAAGACACTAACGAGAAAGCTATTTATCTCTTCAGGAACTTTAAATCTTTACATGGTTAAAGGAATTAGTAAGGAAAAACAACAATTAGAGAATAAGGAAATATTGCTCCATCAGTGGTTTGTAAAAACAACATCTAACAGTACAAAAACAGCACTGCACAGTGTCATCTGAGAACTTTTTTCAGCATCACATCAGATAGAATAAAAATATAAAAATGCATCCATTACACATGAGGCCTGAGGAAAATATGTATGTTTACAAACATTTACACAAAGTCTTCCTAATTGTATAAATCCATAAAGAGATATCTTTTTTTTTCTTTCTGAATGGAAATACCAAACATTTAGGAAAAATAGAAAAGCAGAGGGGAATGACATTGGATGCAATAATAAAATTAAACCCTTGAAAAATTAAGGTAATGATATCCAATCAACTTAACTTAGAGTGAACAACAAAAAGTTACTTCTTTCCTTTCATTTTCTACATTCTTACTTTTTAAAGTTTAAACTTACACACTGCTTAATATGAATATTTGATGTTTTGGTAACATGTAAAAATAAAATACTATTTCTACTTATTAAAAATAAGGCATTTGCTTTTTTTTATATTCTATCTAAATTTAATCTAAATTTCTTGTGGCATTTTGATAACTAAAGAAAATCATTAATGTAACTTAAAAATGTTAACTGTCTTGTGAAAGGTATTATAAATGTAAACGTAATTTAACCTTAAAGACATCTTATAGTATAAGCTACATGAGCCCCAGAGTCTGGAGGCCGAATCAGAGCCTCGGTGTTTCCTGACCCGAAGAAGCCGTGCCGCGAGTCGCTTCGGAGTACAGTCGGTTCAATGGCCGTGGGGAGATACCGTGGTACCAGATAAACACCACCAACTTACAACACCATCATATGCAGCTCACTCACCTGTTCTCCGACTGTTTCGGAGTAAAATCGCCACCGTCCGACTCCGCCATCTTCTAGCACATACCAACACGCATAGAGCATTTTTAGGAATGTTATCATGAAGTCATCGGCCCGAATGGATGATTCATTATTGTTTTTGTTTATTTCGTGCAAAGAGCCGTTGGCGACTTCTGACACACGTTGTACATTTGCCTGTTTGAGGTCCTGCGGTGAAAACAGAAATGACCCTTCCCCCTTTGGTGGCTGTTTGAAACACGAATCTCCCTTGTACCGCCGCTACCTGACCACTAGAGGCCGACAGAGTAATGTGCTCCTTCTCCCCAACATGAAAACTCTGGCAACAAATAAGAGATCTCTACTCTTGATGAAAATACAGTTTTGTTTTGTTCAATAAAGAAATGACTTTATTCAGTAACGGACAACTCTGTATTTGTGAAGTATCTTTTTTGTCAGATCAAACTAGGTAAAAATATGTTCACAAAATATGAAATTACCATGTTGATCTAAATCTGCAATGATCAGTGGATGAATGCTCTTCTGGTTGATGCTATGAAAACTACTCTCAAAAAGTTTGGGAATATTTGTCTTTTAGGTTAAATTTATGGAAAACATAAAGAGTTACTACTCACAGTAAAGCAGTCATCAGTCTAGGATGTGGCCTAAGGGTATGCACTCTATGCCTTACAATGACTCTTCCAGTTTCTGTATTTCAGTTGCAACTTACTGATACAGTGGTGTATCACTTTAACCTCAGTCGAGACTTCTGCCTGAAAACATCCTGTTTGAAGCCTTGCAATGGCAAGGTGGTGTAGTCAGGTGTTGTCTTGGTCTTGTGATATCAAAATGTAAGCTCAAATAATACATATGATCATAATTCCCAGAAAAATTGAAAAAGGAGGCTTAATGGATGCAGAGCAGAGAGAAGGAGCAGGAAGTTAAAACCATCCTGTCCATCGATCATAATGGGCAAGAAACATCCTCAACTAGAACGTCTCTGTACCAGACTTTCTAATCATACCGCCAAACAGAGATTTAAGTCAAAGGTCTTTGCAGATGAAATTTGCAGAAATGTGCAAATATGAAATTTGTCATTTTCCATTCTATATATATATATATATA
>CAEGAE010020219.1:0-14036 GCA_903067095.1 Girardinus metallicus | reverse complement strand
ACAGACCTGTAACTTCTTCCTTAAGAGGCTCCTCTGTCCTCCACTCATTACCTGTATCAATGGCACCTGTTTGAACTTGTTAACAGTATAAAAGACACCTGCCCACAACCTCAAACAGTCATACTCCAAGTTCCACTATGGTGAAGACCAAAGAGCTGTGGAAGGACCAGAAACAGAATTGTAGAGCTGCACCAGGCTGGGAAGACTGAATCCGCAATAGGCAAGCAGCTTGGAGTGAAGAAATCTACTATGGGTGCGATAATCAGACAATGGAAGACCTACAAGACCAGTGCTAATCTCCCTCCATCAGGAGCTCCACCAAGATCTCAGCCCGTGGGGTCAGAATGATCACAACAATGGTGAGCAAAAATCCCAGAACCACACAGGGGGACCTAGTGAATGACCTGCATTCTCATTTTGTCTCTCATAGTTGAGGTCTACCTATGATGTCAATTACAGGCCTCTCATCTTTTGAAGTGGGAGAACTTGCACAACTGGTGACTGGCTAAATACTTTTTTCCCCCACTGTGTAAAAAAAAGGGAAGTGTGCATAAAGCCGCAACCCAGCTAGTTATTTTTGTGGCATCAGTTTGAGATTTACATAGAAGAAACGACGTAAACACCCAGCCTTCGTGTTGTAGATTACTTGGGTTCTTTTAAAGGTCTGAAAAAAGGCTGCAGACAGACATAGCCTCATTCAGTTAAGATTTAATTGGCCTTTTGCTGCTTTTTTATAGCCTTAAAGCATGGCAGCTGTGTGAGACACATCAATGTACTTTTTTCACACTCCTGCATTGTTCCATTTAAAATGAATCCAAACTAAAATGAGTCGCTTCGATTGAGAAATTACAGCTTCTATTCACCTCCATCAGATTCTTTGAACATAGACTAGCTGAGGTATTATGAAAGGTTTTCACTCTTTAGATGTCATTCACATCGTGACGGCCAGTTATTCAGGACAGTGCTCTTAAGAGGCAAACCGTGTACTAAAGCCAGCTTTGACATTTATACATGGATGTAAGATGACGGAGGAGGTGCAGCTCTTAAATATTTGAACGTCCCAAACCCATGCATAAGATCCAGGCTCCTGCATGCGTTCTGCCCCACCAGCTCCAGAGAAGATATTTGCCTGAAGCATTTCTGATTTTATGGCTTTCATCACTTGTCCAAGACAATATTTATTGGTCAACGTCTTTGTGGAGCAATGCGGATTTTTTATGAGTTAGACAGGTGGACAATCGGGCCACTCTTGTCCCTCATGGGACAACCATGAACTGCATTTTTCTCTACTTCACTTTCTTCTGCCATCTGAATCTTTTGCAGCCAAGATAAATATTGTTTATCAGAAAGTGCTTCGTGTTCAGGGTTATATGCAATAAGTGCAGCAGCTTTGCTCTGTACTCCAATCCATAGGAATGGGACTGCAGCCAAAATAGTCTGCAATGGAAATATATTGGATTTAACATAGAAAACCCCTCTTGCAGCTTTAATTCTGAGTCTCTGAAAAGTAACCATGAAAATATTCAAAGTAGTGATGACTTTTGTAACAATGGATCAGGCAGCTAGGTGAAAAAATGTTTTTATGGCTTCAAGGTTTTGTTGGATATTCATAACGCTTTGATCATATTAAATGACAAACTTGAATTTCAGTTTTCCATAAATTTAAAACATTCACATATTTACATATATTTTTCAATTCTCTGACACTCCTGCAGCACATGGTGGTAGGAGAATAATGTTGTGTGAAAGCCTTTCTTCATCAGGGACAGAAAAATCTGAGAATGGAACAGAGGTCCACCTTTCAACAGGACAAGGAAATTAAATATACAAAGAAATAGTTTAGATCAAAGCATGTTAAGGTGCTAAAATGGTCCAATCAAAGTCCATAGTAAAGCCTAAGTCCACAGAAGGTTCAAATGGGCAAGAATATCTAAAGCTGGTAGAAACAAACCCCTAAAGGGATTAAAGCTGAAACTGCAGAAAAATGTAGCGTTGAGGTCCATTTTCGGGAAAGGTTTAAAAATATGTGCTATTTTTTTATTCCACTTCATAATTATGCACTATTTTGTGTTGGTCTGTCACATAAATCCTATTAAAATATGAGTTCCTACACATTCTAATGATCCTATTAAAGTACAAACTTAACAAAATGCTCTGGTTGTGTTGTCTCAATCCTTTATTATTAAGGAAACGTTCAGGAGTCAGCAAGTGACCCACTGGTGGAGAGGTTGTAAAAAACATTATTTTCTCAACAATTAAATTTTGCAAATTAAAGTTGGGATTTTGTGAACTATCTAGTGTGATATTATGGCACTGCAACAAGAATTAGATTTATTTTATAGCTTTTTTATCTCCACCAGGGGTTCCAGTAACTGCGTAGGGAGCTGTATGCGTATAGCAATTTAACATTTAAACGTCCAGGCATCCTTTAAATCTGAAAGTTATCATCCAAACACAAAACTCAGACCATGCATGGTAACATTTATTCCTCACATGCAAAAAGTACACCACAGAGATGAGAACCGTCACATACAGTATAATATAAAAAAAAAACAGAACAAACAGTAATAATAGAGGTGAAAGGTGAACAGCTGGCTTCTAAACACCAGCACCACAGAAGAAGAAAATTCAAGTGAATCTGGAGCTGCGGTCAGTAAACATGGGGAGTCTTTGGATTTTTGCTGCTTCTGGATGTTCAGATGAAGTATTATTTATTTATTTATTTTTTTCTGCACAGCTATGACTCAGTCTGCAACTTGCATTGCTGATGTTCACTCGAGGACTTTGGATTGTATTAGCTGTATTGTTTCAATTGTAAAAAGCCCTTAAATGACCATTAGAATTCAGCAAATGGCATCCAGTTAAATGTGTTTTAGTTTTAATGGGGCAAAAAAAAAGACACTTTAATAGCTGCAGAAAAATAACTCTTGAATAATGCATCATGACTCACTGATTTTTATCTGAGCTTTGGAGCATAAGCCTTTTCATATATCAATACAACATCTACATGACTCTAAACACAGTAATGAGTTTTCTCTTAAAGTGACGAATCCAGACAACGTGTCGTGCCATGATTTTAAGTAAGTCTTTTTAAATGCTATTTATTCTTAGGCAAACTCATAGACTTGCTCTTTTACAAAAATAAGTGTGTGTGTCAGGCTGCTTGGCCTTTTACATGCAAAGGTATTGCATATATAGTTTTCCATATAAATACATTACATAGCCATACAAGAAGAATGGTAATGCACCCAGTAAAAGAATGGATCTTAACAGTCAAAGTATAGCAATGTAAAATGTGTTAAAAGTTTGTAAATGTAAAAAGAAGACTGCAAAGATGAAATGTCAGATGAAACTGGGGGAGAACAGTGTTTGTAATAAAAGCTTGATTCTTATATGGTGCAAGACGTGCTTTTAACTGTCCATGAGGAGAAAATACACAAAAAACGGTTTAATGTGCAAACCTGTCCGTCCCTTAAGGATGGGAAACAAACAATAACAGTCTAAAAGAAGGCAGAGTATTGGGATGTCTACATTCAGGCATGCAGTTGGTCTCGTTTTTCTTAAATTGGAAAACAAAATGACTCAAGACAAAAGAGAGAATTTTTCTTTCACCAACCCTTGAATTTACATCGATTCTTTTCTTTTTTTCCCAATTGCTGACGAAGCAGCCATCCAGACGGCGTCAACAAACCCAGCAACACTTGGGATACAAACATTTTATAAAATCATAACTATCTATTCATTTATAGATTCCCTTATCTCAAATATATTTTTTTTCCTGTGTATACTTCGAGTGCAAGACGTTCATTTAGGATATATGAAGATTAAATGAGCCTTCCGAAATTCAAAGACTGTATTTTAAAGGAGTTCCCTCGCAGACAGAGAAAAGTCCATCATTCATCCACTTTACATTTACAAATCTTCCTCTTCATGTTCAGAAGTTCATTGTTCAAACAGGAGAAATCATTCTCCTTTAATAATCACACAAATCTGCATTCACTCCTTCCTTTCTTTTTTGAACTCGAACAATTCAAAAGTAGGATATTCTGTCAGGCAAATGATACTGGGATCTAATGCATGCATCTCTGTGATATATATACTTTTATTGGTTTACTTGTTGCATGACAGTCATTCATGACTTGTCTACATTTTTTGCTAACTGAAGTTAATCTTGATGCTGTAACTTCATGGCATAGAGTAGGGAATCATACTCCATATCTGTGGTTTGGCTTTGACGTTGCATTTTTATTTTCTCCGAGCTCCTCATGGTTGTTAGTTAAGAGCTGGAAAAGAAAGGAAGAGGGGAAAAAGAGAAAGGAGTGTTAAGTCAGTTCATACTTGGCAAATGTGCTACAGGGTAGCAAGAGATGCATGTACAGTATTCTGCTGAAGCTCTAAACTACCTTTTATTTTTTATTTGATGCAACACTTGAGTCACATGGTCTTTTGATCTTTTAAAGCGGGATACTAAGAGGCTCTCTTATGGTCTTTTTCTTTGATTTTTTTTTTGTTGCCTTTTTGTTTACTATTTTTTGGTTAGTCTTAACATTACAGAAAAGCTATTTTAACATATGAAGAGTCATTCTTCCACATCTGAAATGCTTTCCCATATTATTTCATAACGTGTAATATGTGGGAATTATCTTGTGTAGCAACATGTTAAAACATATACATTAAGTCTTTATTGTCCTTGTCACTTTCTACAAAAGAACAACCAAATTTTAAATGTGTAATGGACTCAGTGTGAGGCATCCAAGTTAAAAAAGACAGCAAATAATATCTTTCATTTGTGGAAACAATATGTTTCAGATCTCGCAATTTTATTTTCTAAAAACGCGACAAGCATATTAGAAAACCTTGACGTGAAATGTTTTGTTATATTACTCCAAGGAAGGAAATTATATTGTTCTGTTACATGTAAAACCTTCCAGTTATACTCATGTGTGGGAATCATATTGTATTTTAACATGTAAACACATGATTTGGACATTACATAGTTGTAGGCAAATGTCAAGCACACTTGGGAAAAGATTTCACATGTAATGTTTATCAAAATGGAATCTATATCACATATGTGAAGCACATGTGGGAAGGCTTGCTACATGTACAATGTTTTCCAGTGTAGTTCACATGTAGACATTTTCAGTGTAATAACATGTGAAACACCCACTAGACATTCGAAATGTAAAATATTTTCACATTATTTTACTTGGAAATTTCACATTTTTACATATGAAATGTTTCCCAATGTGACTATTATAAATCTCTCAACCTGCCTAACTAACCTGCCTAACAGCCCCAGTGATTTGCACTGAAATTGGATGGGATCTTCTAGATAGAAAAATTGGTACCTATTGGTGTCTTTATATTGTATTAAGTAAATCTCATGCAATCATTAGATTGAGTTGGAGTGTTATTAAACTCTGAAATATCTGGTCAGTGATGTTTGTGTACCTGAAAAGTGAACTGTGGTGTAGACGACGATGATGAGCAGCCCCAGGAAAATGGAGACGATGCTCAGCAGGCGAGCCAGTCGACCCAGCCTCCTGGCCCCGTCCACATCCCCGTTCTGAAGACTGTTTCTGGACTGGAACACACAAAAGACAAAACTTAGAGCAGAACCAAGTCGTTTTAAACAATCCAACAAAACCCCCGATTTATTAATCTGGTTGTTGACACAAAAGTTTCAGAAAAAACAAAATATATATATATAAAAAAAAAAAACGACCTAAAACAAAAAGGACTGAATGGATTGGATGGAGAGTTTCTGTGTGGATATTCGAGGCTTGAACTTTGAGACATTTTAACACACAAATATCCAAATCTAATCTGTACCACTGTACTTTGGCACAAGTTTTCTTCTAGGATCTCCTTGTGTTCAGTTCCAACCATCTCCATATCACGTCTGACTCTATGTAAACACACTTCTGCACTGCATGATGCTGTCATTACCATCTGTCTTGGTAGTAGGAGTGCATCTATATATCGGCCAAGGAGATCGGTGATCAGCCAATACTTACATGTGAGACTGATCTTATCCAACGATATTATCTACCAAAAGTCTAAAAATCTGTTCTCTGTTGCTTTGCTAAGCGTGAAGTTTGACTGACAGAAAAGGCCATGTCTACACATTCACAGTAAACAACAGTCACCCCACTATTACCAATTGGTGAATTACTTGCTATGTTTAGCAACATTTCAGGTGAAAAAAACTGGTATCGGCCAAAACTGGAACCAACAGGTCAGGCTTTTTATAGATCGATGATCTCTGATCGGCAAGAAAACTGCAATCAGTGCACCCCTACGTGGTAGGATTATTCATGCACTAGACACTGCACACATTTTGTTTACATGTTAGATTCTTCTGATAAGCTAACTCACATAGAGTTTACAGGAAACTATGCAAAATCCAGGGAATGTTCCAGCTTAACTACACCTCCTCTTCAATAGTTTCACATTAAAGTATTAATCAAGTTGATTTCCATCTTTAGAGAATAAGCGAAAATGGCAGTTCTACAGTTCAACACTGTTGAGTTGTTTAATTCTTCTACAGCCCTTTAGGGTACAATGCCAATAAAAATTATTCCCAGCTGTCACTGATGAAATTGTCTTTTTCAAATTGGCAATTCGGGATTGATGGAGGATTGTGGCTTGCAGAGCCAATCGGAACAGATGAGAGCACAACACTGCAAAGGTGCTGTAATTCATTTTTATGCTGTATGTATATCGCTTTATTTTCACCACAGACATGGAGACAGGGTGATTTATGTGTATGCTCGTGAGACATGATGAATGGGAAGCCTCAAGTCCTCGTTCTGGGAGTCTTAAAACAGAAAAGCTTGCATGCGTAATTTCTCTGCTTTTCCTTCCTTCATATTGTATCGTCTGCTAGTTTCATGTGCTTTAGACTCAGGAATACCATGTTCATTTCAAATGTTGAATACAAGAAACGCACTAATCTCATTTATGCTGATGTCAGTCCTAAATGTATGCACACATTCATTCACAAGTGTTTTTGATAATGTTTTTCATCTATTAATAGGAAACACGGTAGCTTACCATTAAATCAACATTAAATTCACATAAACTAACCATGGACCTTTTCTGTTTGAAATAATCTGAAATGACAAAAATAGTAAAAAAAGAAAAAAAGATTGAAAATAAAAAAAATTCATAATGATAAATGAAATGAAAGAAAATCATAAACAATATTGCCCTGCAGATTTACTGGCATCTCCGGTGGAGACGTATAAAAAGCCTTATGAAACAAAATTTATGTAGCACTTTTCAACCCTCAAAGGGTTCCCAAAGAGGCTTTGCAATGTAATCAGTCATTTCCATTCACATGCTGATGATGGAAAGCTACAGGATTGTAGCCACAGCTGCCATGGGGAAGTCTGACAGAAGACACAACGACAGAGAATCGAACCAGCAACCCACTGATTGCAGGGCGAACTCTTACCACTGTCACCTTGGAGTAAATCAATCCTTTCTTCCGATCTGAATCTTTTATGTCATTTTTGCATAAAATCATGTATGTTTCATTAATTAGCATCACTGCTGTTAATACTTTCTACAATCAGGACAGCACATAGACTTTTATAACATTTCACAAGGTAGCAATCGTTATGTGGAATGGTTCATCCCCACATCATGAACCATTCCACTTTGCACAATCCAGTCCTTCTACATGTGTTTCCTTCAACAACTAAAAGCCAACTTAGGTAATGCACATTAAAAATGGACACTGCAAGTTTTGGGGTTAATAACAACCAAAAAGTGTCATTTTAGATAATTGAAACACCAGGACACAGAGCAAAGTCATGAGGTTAAATTAAACATGAAATGTCACATTTCAGAGTTTTCTCATGAAGACTTCTCTGATCAATCCTTAGGAGCTGTTCATGCAGGCTTGTCTTTGCAACACATCAGGAAACAGAGCTGTTCCTCCTCCTCATCTTTATTAAATTACGCATTTTTTTTTGTAAGTCAATTTCCTCATTTAGATAAAGTGCTATTAAAGCACTGGTTGAACAGCAATGCATGTTTTGTCGTTTGCCTCTTTCATTTTAAGAAGAAACTTTTCTTTTGCTTTTCTTAATGACACTCAGGAGTGTGAGCGTTGTCTCTCTTCAGTTAATTGACACTTGAGTCTACAGAGCTGGGATTGGCTCAGTGTTAGATAGGATTACACTGCAGAAGGACAGAGAGATAAAAGGGCTTGATGAAGTAGCTCCTGCAGGCCTCTGTAGGTGGGGGTTTCCACCACCCTGACGATCCTGGCAAGCCATCATAAATCACTGCACTGGTAATGCTGACCAGTGTTTATGCCTTCAACTATTTTCAATTAAAAATTGTACATTTACCATTGTTTTGCACATGCTTTGTTTGAACACCTTTCAATTCTATTAAAGCCTTCAGTTTTCTTCTTGCTATCAACAATAGTGAGTCTGATGATGCTGAAATAAATATCAGTTGTCCCAGTGAGATTTTCCTCAAATTTTCTCATTAGCATCTTTTATCTAAAGCCACAGTTTGCTGAGTTGTTACAAAGAATTAAAATGACCTCATTCAGAAGGAATATACAAAATAAAAAATAAAAAAATGCAATGATCACATTAAAGTGAAGGCAACTAGCAATTGGAGGAAACACTCCCATAACTTTCTATTTCTTAATTCTCATACAGTTCTTAGTGGTTTTAATATTATGGTTTAGGTCATTGTCATGTTGCAGATTTCAGTTCTGCTTCAGTTTTATTTATTATTTTATGGGTCAACATTTCCAACATACAGCCTCTGATGCAGGTTCTGAGGTTTCCAAATCATAGAAACCTTCCCTGCATCACCCTGCAGTGATATACTTGGTTTATACCAAACACATCCTCTGTTCTGGTGTCCAAATTATTCAGTTTTAGAGTTATCTACGGAAAGAACATTAAGTCAGAATTCCCAGTCTTTTACTGCGTTAACATTGACAAATTGGCCTTCAAGTTTTCTTAGAGACCAAAGGGTTCCTCTTTCTGATAGTGGATGCAACACTTACCCCACAACTTGCTGTTGGTCCTGAGATGACATTTTAGGCTTTTCGGTAACATCTTTTAGCATCTTGCAGTCGGCTCTCAGAATGGACTGTTTTTTAATAGCCTATTTTTTAATAATCAAATTCACACACACATTTTGAAATCAACCTGTCCAGTGTCACATTCCTTTGGATCGGAGCAGCTATTTTGAATAACTGCACAGTATTCATGTTGGAAATTTGTGCTAACTCTACAGTATTTATATACTTTATTTTGTTTTTATATACTTTATATTCTAGCTTTGTGTGAATCTACTTCATTTGATTGCCTGCGACTTGTCACTGTTGTGTGACAATAGAGGAATTTCTATGCTATTCTGTTCTATGCTATTCTATTCTATTCTATTCTATTCGACCTCTGTATGTTGGTAGTTGTTTAGCATGTCCTTCACTTGAGCTCCTACGATGTTACCATGGTGTTCACGTTCATGTGATTTGGTCGTATTTTGGCACCCTGTGATGGACAAGCTGTCACAGGTTGTCCTATTTTGTCCACATGACTGCATAAAGTGTCAAGATGTTAACAAACCAAAAATAAATATCACTACTGTTTTATTTTAATCATTTTCCCCAAAATGTCTGTTTGTTTTTCATTTGAGATCTGAATAACATCACATGAAACATGGAAAAAAACTGAAAACGATGTCTTACACAAATTTTTTACAGTATGGAATTTGAACAGGACTGTGTGTACTTTATAGATCAACTCCAAAGTGTGTGTGTTTGCCTTTTCTTTTTTTTTTTCATCCTTTGCATGCAGAGACACACTCGTGTCTCACCTCTACAACTGTGATGTGAAGCTACGGTACAAACTCCCGGTAGAGCCGGTATTGACCTGGACTCGCATCTCAAAGGAGAGCAGCATCAGCACCCTGAATCAATGCAAGTCTCTTTCAGAAAACGCTGCTTATTTATCCTGCTTAGAGAAAACACGTCAATGAAATAAGGAAGATTTACGGAGACAGTAACACTTCCTCTCCGCCACGACAAAATGCAGAAAAAAAACAAGGAAAGGCTTTTGTCTAAGCACTCTTATTTAGGATATGTGCTTTCCTACTTGATTAATATCTTTATTGATTAGAATAAAGGCACAACTGGTGATATTGGTTTTCACAATGTGAAATCCTATCCTTAAAATGCCTTGATTTCTCCCTGTGTGCTCACACTCAGCAGACTCTATAGTCTGTCATGTTTCAAGCGGAGGAAGGTGGAGGCTGGTGAGGCAGTAAGTGCTCTGTTTTTTCTGTCTCTCATCATGAATAATGAAGAACTACCAGCAGCCTGGTGAGAAGGAGCACCGTACAAAAGAAACCATTTCTGATTATGTGACAATGTCACACAGTAAATGTCCATGTGGAATCAATATTTAGTACAAAACATGATTTATTTGTATATTTTTACAATAGGACATAAACTTTACATTAGGTATATAATGTTTTTTTTTTTTTTTCGTTTATGGTGAATTGCAATGTAAGGATAATCCTTATAGAGAAATTGAGCCCGTAGAGCAGAAATGTTTTGGTCATTTTTGTTTAAAATATTTTTATCTGGTTATTTGGGTCTTGAGGATCTCTGAGCTGCTAACAGGAGGTATTTTTATTTTCATTTCTGCCTTTTTACACCAGACTCACCATTAAAATTTAAAACCTCTTAACACGGTCAGATGATCATGTGTGTCAGAACCGTAAAGGCACTGCTCTTATTGCTGCAGCTGTGAGATGCCTTGTAGCTGCTGAAAAAGCTTGTACATTTACTTTGATCCTGTGGTTTAGCTTCTGAGGTTAACATACAACTTTTTTAGAAAAAAAATTGGGATTTTGAGAGACAGGAGATTTCTCTGTTGGCATCCTTATTTAGTATATATCCAGACTGACTTACTTCTAAGGCTGAAGCCAAGACCAGCAGACTTCTGCTATATTTAAACTACACCAAGCCCAGAAATGTAACTTAAGTTTATTCAAACAATTTTATTAATTTTTAAACTGTTGTCACTTTTGAAATGGGTGGTGATTTATGTAGAAACAAATTATTATGTACATGGGACATGGAGATTGGAGGCTTGCCCCACCGATATGCTTCCTGTGTGAAACATGTACTGAAAAACAAATTAAAACTTTCAGATTGGATTAACCAACACAAACTAAGGCAGTGTAAAAAACAAAGCCTATATAAAACAGGGTTTATTTAAACTTCTGTAATCTTTGAACTTTTCACATCACTTCACTTTCATGCCACTTATTCTCCAGAAGTGTTTACACATTACATTATTCCAGTTTTCCATTTAGTGCATAAATATTCCAGAGGATTTTAGAGGAATCTCTTGTCCCTTTACGTTTAGTTTAAAAGGAAGCAAAGGAAGGAAGGAAGAAAAGAAGGAAAGAAAAAAGGAAGGAAACTCCAACTAGCCTTATGCGTGTAGCTCAGAGAGTTCATAAGCATTCAGAGTACTTTATAATACGTTATTACAAAATGTTCCACCACAAAGTATAGACATTTAAATCTAGCAGATGTGGCTTTACTTTGAGCCCACTGATAGTTTGAGTTTAAGAGTGTGCACAATTACGCAACCTGGTCAAATAAATGACTCTGAGACTTAATATTATTGATTACTATGATAAATATTCATTTAAATATGGGGCCATCCTTAGATATTTTGTGGGAGCACAGTCAAAAATTGCATTTCGTGCTCACAAAGAGTTATTTTATGACCAATAGAAAAGCAAGCAACAGAGTCAATGTACAAACATGACTCAGTTACAGATGTTCTGTTTGGAGGAAGGATACGCAAAATGTTTTACCAAAGTCAAAGAGTTTAAAAAGTTGTTATACCAAATGTTAAATAAAAGTGTAGAAAAAACTGAATAAAAAAAATCTCTCTCATTAATCTGGTATTTAAAAAAAAAGAAATCATATTAGAAATCCTAACTGACCTGAAACAGTAAAAAATGTTACACGTTTTATTTGTAGTAGATGTAAATATCTTGTTTTGTATTTGTGACAGAATGAGTACACTGTCATACATAAAAGCTTAAAACAAAAATAATTAAATTCGTTTCTACATTTGGCTTTTCAGCTTGTGGAGCTCAAAAACTGCAGCATACACTGCTTTGCATAGCTGCCATTTTGCAACTGCTAATAAAAAATCATTTACCTACCCAGACATGCATTATGCACAAACACACTCATTCCTCTGGTGCAACATATGCAAGTCCATATTTTATAGGCAAATCTGCAGAGCATGCAATAATCTTGCTGCAGTTTAGACATTTACATTATTGGGATGGTCTAGCATCGGCTGCAAAAAAACCCCAAAAAACAAAACCTATAACCTCTGCCTCTCCCTGTAATTGGCTGCACGTCTCCCAGGTTTAGCTTTCTGCACCAGAGCATCTTTCAGGAATCTAGAATGTCATTTTAAAAGAAATCAGCATTTACATTTTTTTCCTTTCAATTTATTTCAGAGTAATTTCTCAAAAAAATTTCTCAACCATGTTTGTTTTTGTTGGATTCCTTGAAACGAAATGTTTAAACTTACTCCCTAGTTAATAAATACTTTCAGTACGCTTACTCATATTCCTCCGTTAAATTTAGTAAGCTGTTAATGAGTCTGTGAGTCAATACAATAAATTATGTGTGGAATAAACAAAGGGCTTTGGGTCTTTTTAAAAAGCGTACATAAGAATCTAGTTTAATCTGTAATTATCTACATCTAACGCAACAGAAAACCTCTTAGCATGACTTCAACTAGGATCCAAGGCTGCTCATTGCACTAGCAGAGCATTTCAAATCACGTCAGGTCTTTAAAAGCCCCTAGTTCTTCATTTATTCTGTTTTTGACTTTTTCAGAGTACAGACTCGTTCCTTCACTTCCCCTCACTGTTACTATTATAATGTTTCTCTGTTAGAGGTATCTGTTACTCTTCAGCCATGGGAATTTTAGAACATAGTGGTGAACTTACATTATAAGGCTTCATCTTGTGGTATCGGCCACATTACTGTTGGATGCTCTGTTATCCTGCTCTGACTAACTTGCACTTATATCTGACATCAGTGCAATTTCTCAGTCAGTTTTTTTTTTTCTAATCAAGTGATAGGAACTACTTTATGGCCATTTGCTGTCTCTCTCACGCCCATCTGCCCTTGATGTTTTGATCTTCCTTGGGAAGCCTGTATCTCCTTTCTCATTCCCTCAGAAAAGAGAAAGGATGCTGATGGCAGCCACAGAGCTGGCTAACTGCAGCAATCTGCCCTCTGCAGAGAAACTAAATTGACTTCTCTCACCATCTATTGAGTTAGCGGCCATCTCCAGTTTCTACCTCCTCCACTTTTCCTTCTTCTTGCCCTCTGTCAAAGCTTCTCCTTCTCAGTACTTTCCCCATGAAGCCGACCTGTGAATGTCAGTAAGTCTGTGATGACAGCTTGGGGAAATACAGAGTATACTGCCTAATATTACTTTAGCATGTAGTGGCCACATGAGTGACATTAAGGAACTAATGGGTTTCCTCCATTGATTTTGCTTTGTTCTTCCATCTGAATTTGGCTTTACCACAGTAGGAGAAGTAAAAAGAAAGATACTGTTCAGCGGCTCCAAATACCGACACGACAGAATTACTACAGATGGCTGTGTGAAATGTATGTTCATGGGAATCCAGAAAGCTTGAATGAAAAGCAAAACTGGAATTGGTGTTTGGTTCAGTTTTCCCTTTTCATGTTGAGTGACTATTGACTTACCATTAAGCTAATGGCTTAGATTGCTAAATCCTCTAATACATAATAATTTATTCCATGATTTCAAGTAAAGCATGAAAAAATCTAAGAGTTGATTGTATGTCCAGACTATTTCTGTGTTAAATACTCTACAAAAGGACTGAAAAATGGGTATCCATCCATCCATCCATCCATCCATCCATCCATCCATCCATCCATCCATCCATCCATCCATCCATCCATCCATCCA
>CAEGAE010020215.1:0-11344 GCA_903067095.1 Girardinus metallicus | reverse complement strand
TATATATATATATA
Organism: Girardinus metallicus; assembly: GCA_903067095.1. NCBI lineage: Eukaryota > Metazoa > Chordata > Actinopteri > Cyprinodontiformes > Poeciliidae > Girardinus > Girardinus metallicus. The sequence continues at coordinate 11,330 of CAEGAE010020215.1, read as the reverse complement.
TATATATATATATATATATATATATTATTTTTTTTTTAAAGTAGCTGCCAGAGTTGCCGATGAAAGCAAAGGAGGCTGGGGAGAAAGAAGATGAGTGTGAAAGAATAGAAGGTGAAGAATATAAAGTAACAGCTACTAAAAGGGCACAAGATTGCATTTTCTTATTAGGAACAAACATCAATGCACTCCATCTAGTCTATGAGTGTGTGTTTTTGAATACTTTTCATAAGCTGAAAGTGCGTGAATTAATTTATTGTTCTGCCTTTGTTATTCCATGTGTGCGAGCCATTTGCGTGACTCCCATGGGTGAGTTCACAAGCTCCCCACACTGGGTTGCATTATTGTATTGATTAATTGTCATTGGTAACTGATGGCTGCAATGACTTGCTCTCTTGTTCTGTGTAGCGAGTGGAGATCTACTAGAAAATGAAATATGCCTTCAGTAATTGGTTTTAAATGGAAACGCTGACTTGGGTGGTTTAGAAGTTTACTACATTAGCGTGGGGGTTATTGTGTGTGCAGGAGATTAGTGTATGGATGCTTGTGCTTGTTTTTATGGGCATGTGTGCTCTGTACATCTCATCTTAGGTGGAGTTGAGACGCTCATTAATTGCCTGAGGACTCCATTAGCCAAGGTGATTACCCGTGCATCACAGTGACAGCGAACACGTTCGCATAGGCACACACACGCCAGCTGTGAGAGTTGTGGATAAAATAGCATCACAGGAAGCCGTTTGTGTTCCAACTGTGGGACTAATTCAATGCACTGGAATTCAATATGCTACCAATCCAAAAGTTTGTCTTGGACTGTACAACCATTGTGGAAAAGAATGATGTAAGGGAGCCTCAACATTTCAAGGTTTTAGAAACTGCCAATTATTTTCCAACTCCTTTGTTGAAGACTTTCTCAGTTTTCACTTTGTCACCTTTCCTTCTACTTCAGTCTGTTTACTCTCCATTCTCACACAGTGAGAACTTGCAAGATTTTTTGGTAGCTTCTTGTTTTTCCCTCCACTTAACTGAAAACTCAATAAGTTCCCATTCACCAAAAGAAACACAAGTAGCTATGGTTAGAAAGGCAGGGAACAGACCTGGTTAAATGCAGGTTAGAGTCAAAGGAAGCCAGAGACAGGAAAAGTGATTACAAAGTAAGAAAGCAGAAGGTGACTGACAGTACAGTATTCAGACAGGTTTAAATCAGGTCTGTCAGTCATTGGAATGTCATGGCTACCGGTGTCAAAAATCCAGTGTCAAGTCAGGCCAATTACTCTAAGAAATTCTGAAAAATTAGCTTAATGATTAGTTTTTGTTTAAGAATTATCTGATCAACTGATGATATAAATTTTCCACATCTAAAGGAAAATTCATTCCTTTCTTTGATTTCACTCCTACTCTCCTGGGATTTGAGGCATATCACATAAACAGACTGGTTGACCATACTTGCGGGGGGAATTTTTCTTTGCAAAAAGACCTCCAATTTATTGTAATTGCACAACTGACTTTATTGAATCAAGGCTGTATTCGGCATCAACGTAGATGGGCCACATCAATGAAATACAAACCTATATTTGTTTGACCTTCAGCCATTTGCATCATTTTTATGGGTGTGTTGGAGGGTAGATGTGTATGTCCAAAGTCCCTTGATGGATCTGCATGTGAATTTAACTGAAGTTTCAAAGTTTTTAAAATGGAGGGAAGGTTGGAAGCCTCACAACACTAAATGCTCAACAGTAGCCAAAGGCAGGTAGCCACGACTCCCAAATTGTGAAATTTTACTTTAGAAGCAGATGTGTACATACCTGCAATCAACCAATGACGTTCATCATATCTAAATTATTTAATTGTAAGGTAGTCAGTCATATGTTTTAGTGTTAATGTGATGTCAAACATCAAAAGCAACTTCAATATGTTGCAATAGTTGCATAAAGGAAAATTGATATTCAAACTTGGCACACATGCATGGACTCTCAAATTGGCATTAATCTTTGCTTCGTCAGCATACCCTGTTTTTGGATGGTGTGGCATTTACTTGTTAAATACATTTTGCACTGAGACATGCATGCATTCAAGGTTTTATGACAAATCTGAAGAACAATTGAAGCTAAAGCATTAGCTTGTCTATATTTACTGAAAAATGAACACCCATTTTGTAGTAATGCAAGTTTTGACTTCAAATACGTAAATATAAATGAACACATCAGATTTCGGATTTGCTAATCAAATTTATTGCTTAGATCAAAGCATTTGTCTTTCAAGGTTAAATGCTACAGGTTGTAAGATAAAAAATGTGCTCTGTTTAATGACAAATGTTTCGCGCAAGTGTGGGTGTAATTTCTGCAAAGCTTCAGGTTTAAATCTCCACACTCTAGAGAAATGATGGCAGAGGAGTTGTATCCATTGCTTGCTTTTAAATAACTTTGTGTTCTAACAAAAATTCCTAGTGCCTTATATTTCTTCTGGCTTTTCTTTCTTTCTTTTTTTAGCCAAACCCTATGCCAAATGTAAAGTGGACCTACATCTTGCTGAAAAACCAGATAGGAACGCATCACATAATTGGTGGCACTCTCATTCAGTGATAATTCTGAACATATGCTTTCACATTCACATTTTGTGAGTGACGGCGTAGTCATCAGCAAGTGGTGTGTATTTACCAAGGGCTATTATCTATCCTACTAGAGTGTGAATTTTACACCAGCCGTGTGACTTGTACACTGGTGGAGTAATTACTCATCACGCCCACCGTGAACTGAAGAGGATAATGAGATTTGTAAACAAAAGGCGGCCATTTTGGCAGCAGCCAACTCACTTACCATCCTCAATGGTCTCTTCTGACAGGTGTGTGTCTGCGTGTGTGTCAGTGTGAGCATACGTCTGCATGTGCAATACACGTTTGCACATTTTGTGCTCCCGTGATGGAGAGATAAAGAGCAACTTGGCAACATAAAGTAGCCATTAATCCTCTCACACTGTCGCTCTTGCTCGCTCTCCGTGAAAGTAATAAAAAAAAATTACTTACTTGGGAGCAGACTAAGCGTTGCCTTTACATGTTAATATTTTACATGACTAATCTAAACTGGGCTGTTACTTTTGTCTATTCTAAGACTTAACGGTGTAATATTTTGGCTTATTCCTTCTAAACCTACCAGTTTCCTTTCATCATTTGCATTCTCAATATGTCGTCTTTGCTCCGTGTTTGGCTACAATTTCAGAACTGCCAAAACAAAACACTGAAGTTAAAGACTGAAAAAGACACAAACACTCGCCATCACTTCTTGATGGCGAGTTGTTCAGTAAACAGATGGAGATGTTTCCTTTATCCACAGATGTCAGTGGGTAAAGGAAAGAGGTTCAGGAATTAAAATTTTAACAATTTCTTTTTTTTAATTTTTTTTAATAGATGTTACTTTTTTTCCATGGGCTTTGCTAGAACTGTTTGAACTGTGTGTTTTTAAGTCATTCAGCATGGGGGAAAATCTCTTAAACACTGGAGGTTTTTGTGTATCTGTCACTGCTAGTTGGTTTTTCAGTTTGAAAATCAGATTACTGCATGGGAAGACCCAGATTCTAACAAGGCAAATTTTCTGACGTTCCCATTTAATTATTTGACAGCAAAATCGTATTTGTCAGCAAACCCCCTCTGTGTCAACTTCAAACACATTTAATTAAAGACGGTTGTTCACTGCAGGGAGGAAAACAAATTGCAGTTACTATGTTTATGTCTAATCAAGTGATATGAAATTCACATACGCATAAATATGTCCAGATAAAATGCAAACTTATCTATTGTCTGAAAAGAAGAATTTGTGGTGCAGTTCTTTCTCCTTAGCCCAGGTAGTGCTCTTGTAGCCCATGTGTACGATCTGTCTGTGTGGCTTTTGATGCTGTCCTCCTCCTCCAGTCCACTCTCTGTAGCTCACGTCTGCAGTTGTCCCCGTTACTTGTGCACCTTTTCCTACTAAACTTTTATGGATATGCTTCCCAACCAGCTTCTTTAGAACAGACCTTTTCAGGCCTGCCCTACTTGTAGGACGAATTAATGCCTTCTGGACAAACCCACTACAGAGGACCACCTGGGACAGCCATGCTAAAGACCCTAAGGGATTGGTTAAAGACTGTAATGACGGGATGCACATCAAGTTTTCATATCTAATATATATTTATATATTTTTGCTCTTCAATTTATTCTATGACTGTAAAGCTTGCCATCTTATTTTAGCTTATCTTTTAATTCAGCAGTCTTCTCTTTGTGTAGCCGACTGACCCAGTCTCAGAGACAGAGTAAAGAGTAAGGGCTCAGGAAAGCTTGGTGGGGATTTGGGTAAGGGTGCACCAATTTATCGGCTGATTTATCATCGCCAATCCCCCCCCACCCCCACCCAGGCGGGGACAGTTTTTTATTTTGTCCAAATTCACCACATAAACACTATACATTTAAAATGAACAATCTTTCGAACTTTTCAGCATTTAATACATTACAAAAGGCCTGGATGCTTCAAAGTTTTTGTCAGGTGTTTACATATTAACACTTTGTAAATGTATATTATGATATTGGAACATCCATTAGACTATGCCAAGGAAAAGTGGATACTGTTTTTTTTAAAGAGTCTTCATTCTGTGAACAATGATTTCATATTTTTCCATTTCTGCTTTCATGGCTAAAAAAATTTCACCATTTACCAAGCTGATTGTTTAGCCAGATCGATTATAAACACCAATTATACACTCAAATGTGTCCTAACACAATTGAATAGTATTGTAATTATTTTGATCTCTTATAAATTTGCTTAAAATTTATAATCTCAGAATGTTTTTTTGATTTTACAACAACCTGGCATTGCTGTAAACAGTGGCGTTAAACGGGGACATGCACACTTCTCTTAGCCACTGTATGTTTCTGTTTTGTCATTTTTATTACAGTTGGGCAACAAGTCAGCCAGAAAATGGACTTGCAGCAAAACAATTTTGGCCCAATAGGTCCATGAATGATTCAGTCCAGTTTGATGCATTTCACTGTCTGGAAAAAGACATATTTGCATATTACTCACTTCCTTCAAAAGGCAGTAGTTTGTTTAACACAAATCAACATGTGTAGAGGACATTATTAAATCTGTACCTCAGATTTAACCATTTTGTGATGAAAACATGGTTTAATTTAGCTTTGAGACATAAATAGATCTTAGTTATCCTTCTCCATAAATTCCTTTGTAGAGGAAATAATCGGGACCAAAAGGTGTATGTAACTTTATCTGCTAAAAGGACAGATATTGATTGCGTGTAAATTAAATTCAAAAATACTTTACTGATCCCAAAAGGAAGCTAAAAATAAATTAAGGACATTGCAACCGAAGATTAACTAAATTAACAAAGGTCATGTACACGCAAAGGGGTGATGTAGTTTTGTAAAATGGTAACTAAGGGTTCCTGGCCAGCCACAAAACCACCACACTGTCATCACCGGGCTGAGTGTATAGTCTGTGTCAAGTATTTTAATAAATTATTTGCAAAAGTATGAAAAATTTAACTTGCTTCCTCCCCAGTTAGAAATGATGCTTGGTAAAAGTGTGTGTAAATGCCAGCTCAGTCTCACACACAGAACAACGCTAAAGTGTTGTTGTACAAGATAAATGCACATGGAAGGAAGCAGTCAGTTAGGAACAGATAGTGGTAACAAATGGTCGGACCAGTTCATTGTTTTTGCTGCAGGTTCCCAGTTACTCAGGCTTATCTGCATATTGGGGAAAAGAAAAATAGACTAAAGTAGATGAAGGAGGAAAAAAAAGGAGGAAGGAAAGAGATTTGTGCACAGGTGTGCTCTTCCTCAGAAATTTCCTAACGGTACCGTTTAAAAATTCACCCAGCTGTACTTTCTTTGATTTCAGGTTTTCTGGTGTTGACATGCTCCTCCTTGCTGAACTTTGCCTTAAAAACGTGTCACCATGTTACCTTCCCCTCAGCATTGAAGCTGAGGCAAGACAGCTGCAGAGTCATGTCTGCCTGTGTGTCTCTTCATGGCACAGGTGGAGCTGACAGCAGGCAGAGGCACAAAAACAAGGTTTAAAACTTGGCAAGGCCTGAGGAATCTGTACCAAATGGTGCCGCTATTATACATACATACACAGACGTGGAGAGGGAGAGTTTTACCTTCGATAGAGCCCCCTGTTTCAGACATATCCTCTTTCATTAGAAACCTCCAGTTATACAGAGATTCTGCTATTCTTGCCCAGATGCATTTTATATCAAAGATCAATTCTTTTTTTTCTTGAGGCTTTATGGACTCTCTTCACTGGTCTTTATTTTTTTTTTATTACTTCCAGTGTTGTCTCTGAGTGTTGGGTGGAACATAATTTTCATTTTGATCTCCCTGATTTCTTTAATACTGGGTGATTGACAAAGCCGGTCTTACCCAGGTATCTTTTCTACCACCAAGGACCTGAGAGATGGTCACAATAGTCTGCCTGCTGTTGCCAACTTTGCATATTTTTGGCTATACCTAGTACAGAAACTAATCTGTACAGGCAAAAATCAGCCAGGCTTCTTCTTAAACATCGGCGCTCGTCCAGAAAACTGCACTCGGTGCACCCCTACTTTCGAACAGCAATAGTAAGACGCTTCTGTAACACAGGAGAACAAGCTGCTGCCTTTGAAACAAAATTGAGCACGTTTAAAAATTAGATGTCCTTGCCTGCTTTGCAGGTTTTTCCGGTGCTCTCTCCATCTGCTGGCGGTTACATGTGTTCACCTGCGTGCGAACGCATCTGACCGGCGCGTGTGAGCATCGGTGACGCGGTCTACCTTTAGTCAACTTTGGTGTTGACACTTTTGAAAATTTTGTAATGAGCTTGCACTAGCTGAGCAAGTGGTGTGGCATAGTTAGGTGCGCGTACTGTTGCGTGCGGTTCAACGGATGCGTCACTTAGACGAGCAACTACGTAGGGACAGAAATTACTCCTTATTAGAAAGGCTGATAAGATCAATAACCTTAACTTTGAACTCCTACAGTTGCCATATGTCGTGGTCTTCTTGGCGGGGTTGGTTGTCCCTCTGGACAATAGCAGAGAAAACGCTGACATCTGAGGTTTGTGCTGCATTTTGAGGGTGCTTTTTAGAATGCATGTCTATTTTTGGATGTCTCACACACTGGGACAGTTGTGTTTTTGTGTCCTGGTTTCTGAATTTTTTTTTTTTTTTTTTTTCATCAAAATAGGTTTTAAAAAAACTCCACATTACTGGGATTGTATTGTGTTTTTCATATTTCCTAAGGTGTTTGAGCCAAGCTGTTTCTCACACTAGCACAAATCGTCACGTTTCTAAAAAATAGCCCAAGTCATTTTTTGAAAAGTTATTTTATTAAACTTTTTTTTTTTTTTTTTTTTACCCTAACCAGCTTTTGGGAAGAAAACAACTTTTGATTTCGCCAAAATCACTTTTCACAAGAAACAACAAGAAAAAAAATGACTTGGACCATTATTTTAGAAAACTGACTAAATGTATTTTGTCTGCTCTCTGAATTCATGGATCACAGCTAAAATCAATCAGCAAAGATCTTATGTGGTAAATGACATACAATTGTGATTATCATTGACAACTATATACACACACGTTCACTCTTGTGGCAGACTTGTTCCCACAAGAGTGAACGTGCAGCTTCACTCTGCATGTCTTCACTCAAGACATGCAGCTTGAAGGCAATGCCACAAAGTAACTTAATTGTATGCAGATTGCCAACTTTGAAGTTAGTAGTTGAATTAATTGCCTTCTCATTACTCTGGCAATAATCAATTTAAGCAATTCTGGTAATGCTAAAACAGAAAAAGTTTAGTGTGACTGAATGTCAGTGAGAAAGGGGGGTAGAAAAAAAAAATCTCTGAACTTTTTATAGTGCATGTACACTTCTGGTTTCAGTCATGATTAACTTTATGTATTCCAGAATAAAGTGACCTAATTTCTTCCTTGAAAAAGTTTGCTATAAATTAAAGATAACTGACCAGATAACTTGCACACTAGAATGGTAGATATACACAATTCTCTCGTGTAATCGCCTGCCTTCTCTGCAACACTTGGAATCCTTTCAGAAACTGATTTCATCAGACTTTTGAGTAATTGTGACGTTTCCTACCTCGACTCATGCTTTGCTTCCCCAAACACCACCCCCAACGCCCAACATTATCATACCACAAACACATTTTCCTCTCTTCTGTATTTTCCAGAAGAGAGGATATAAATACATTGGTAGTTTGTTTTCGTTGTTTTTTTTAATTCTGGTACAATGAAGCTACAAGCTAAATATAGATTTTTGTGATTCTCCTCCATAATTTCCCAATAGACCACAGCGGATAAATTAGTTAAAATTGATTTCCTGTAAAATATCTGACAATGTTTTGCTTCCATTTCCTGCCATACTCTTGACATTCACTGACTGGACCGCATTAGACAACACTGGCCTGTTTATTCCCTCTATGTGCCTATGATTGTATGTCAGTGGGCATGAGTGTTCACTAATGAATGGGCCTAACTTAGATGATGAATTCAAATCAGAGCAAACATGTTATTTCATCTCAATGAGAATGTATGACAGTGTGCCCTCCAGGGAAGTGCGTGCATTGAAAGCTTATTGAGTTCTGATTGCTCCCTAATCACAGCGCTGGCATTGTGCAGCAGTCCATTACAAACACGCACACACACGCCACATGTGCACGCACACACACATCTGTGGCTTTGTTTGTGTTGAAGCAGACATTGATAGAAGACAAATAACAGAGTCGTATGCAGAAATTGGTAGTCTCATCTAAAATACTCTATTGATGGTATTTAACATTTGCATAAGTCGCCTAATCTGATCCGACCTCTGGCTCAAAGTATTTAGTAATAGTTCAAAACACTTCGTTTTTTTTTGTTTTTTTTTTAACATTACAGAAATTGGACCCACACTCAAATGCAAAACTTTGAACTCTAGCAAGTTGGTTGTAGGCATCTGATTTGGTTTCTAAACAATTCAACATAAATGCATTTAGAGAATAAAAAATTAACTGGAATAATTAAATTAAAGTTGGAGTTCAGGACCCCACTGTGGTTAGTAATATGAAGTATGCAAAAGGACATGTAAAACTCAAAGCGACAAATGTACGGAGGAGGATAGACACCAACTTTAAAAGTTAGAACAAAACCTTCAAAATCTGAAAACATAATGGTTGTCAATGCAGTGAGATTAAAATGTGTGAAAATTCTTTTTTAAAAAAAAAAAAAAAAAAAAAGATTTAGTGATATTCTGGAATGACTGGTCCTTATTCAAACAGATGTATCAATGGACCATGTGAGAAGGATAAAAACATGATTCATAATATTAGGCTCAGTATTTGAGACAAGACATTAAAGGCCTTATACACTTTCCACTTACAGAATAACACTCCGACAAAAATGTCACCAAGTTTCTAAGGTTTGGCTCAACGGTTGAACACAGTGCACCAAGCTGTTGCTGTTCAATCCTTTGTAATCTCAATTGCAAGTAATTGTTTTATTACTGCTGTTTAACTCTGATCATGCATTATTACTTTAGCGCAGATTAAAACTCTGTGGATCTAAATAATGTTAAAATTCTACGTTCCAAAGTGAATGTATGCAAAATGGTCAGTACAACCTCAGGACTGAATCCTTTCCTGAAACCTAGTACAATCTAATGTGGATATATTAGAAATCCAAAAGGGTCTTGAACAGTTTAAGCAAAAGAGGAAGCCCTTGGGACAACTGGAGTTTCAATTTAATGAGCAGAGTGGAGATGTGTTATGTTACCGTTTTAAAGACAGACGGTGAATAAGGAAGTGGGCAAAGTGAAGTTAAATCATTGCCGTCAGTTTTACGGGACAGTCGCTGTACGAGTCACAGGGGAAACAATGGAACTCAACTTTATGTTGTGAAGCACTTAACTGAATTGGCCGATTGTTCATACACCTCACCGGGTGTTACTGCGGGGCCACACATCTCTGCCACTGCTACTTTGTGGATTAGAATCTGAAAACACTTGAAGCCTTTTTAGACAATACAGAAGAACTGATTACACTTTATGTTCACTTTTTGAAAATGTGAGATTGCCTCTTAGTTGTTGTTTTGCACATGGGTTGACTTTGTCTTTTTTTTTTGTTCTTTTTTCCAAGATCCTTTGACTATACCATAGAAATGTAATTGTTAGCTTACTGTGCTCTCACCTTTACTAAAGAGTTTTCAAAGTGCATTTTGCAGTCATTGCTCTTTTTGATCAAACTGTTATCTTTGTGCCTTATTAAATTGTATTGATCAAGCATACGTTTTTCACAGGATCTTGGATATTTGGAAGATACTATACGACGTAAGGTCGAGTCTTGGCTCAAGAATTCCTCAGCCTGTTCTACTTGGAAATGAGAAATGAAACGTGCTCATTAGGAGGTCAATTATCCCACTCCTAAGAGGACAATTTGTTTCTAATTACTTCACTATGTATTGATTTAAAGCCATATCGATGCTGTTATGTACAGATGATCATCGCTGTGGCAGATGTTGAAGATATGAATAATCAGGAGAGTCATAACGTCATGAAAAAAATGAAATACAGAAAAAGCCTGTTTTCATTGAGTTTAAAAAGGAATGCAAAAATGCATTAGTTTAGTATAAAATGTACTTAACAATTTTTATCTCTTCAGTTGGTTCAGGCTGATTTGTGTTAAGTCAAATAAAGCTGATGGCTGTAATATTTCCTTTTTAATAAACGGCATAATTACTGCAATAAACACAATTTGGGAGGCAGAAATGCCACACCAGTTTTAAAATTCAGCCTTGAAATGTATAAAATACATTTCACATGTATGCCAGTATTAATTTTTTTGAAAAGAAATATTTACATTTGCATAAATGGGTTAAGTACAGTATGAAACGTTTTCCTGTATTTGTTGCTGTGTCCTGGAACAGTTGTAGTTTGATTGTGGAGTCGTTCAAGAGGATTTTTACAGCCTCTCTTGAACATTTTTAACCCTTGAAAAATAACGCAAAACCCTTTTTCAACTCTTCTTTTCAAGATTCTCTTTATGCATCCCATTTTAAAACATCTAAAATACACTGCCAGGCCAAAATAAAAGTCGCCACCTGGATTTAACTAAGCAAATTGGTACAAGCCTCCTATTGGATCTAGCAACATTGTGTGCCCAAAGAATGAGGTCAGCTGACTACCTGAATATACTGAATGACCAGGTTATTCCATCAATGGATTTTGTCTTCCCAAATGGAACGGGCATATTCCAAGATGACAATGCCAGGATTCATCGGGCTCAAATTGTGAAAGAGTGGTTCAGGGAGCATGAGACATC
>CAEGAE010020212.1:0-20206 GCA_903067095.1 Girardinus metallicus | reverse complement strand
GCTTAAAATCAAATGTAGACTGGAGGGATGAATTACAAATTGCAGGTCAAAGAGGCTTTTCATCCAATCTAACTGAGTTTTAGCAAAACTGCAAAGAAGAATGGACAAACATTTTAGTCTATAAATGTTCAAAGCTTGTAGAGGTAAACGACCCTAAAAGTACTGAGACAGCAGTATTTAATTTTTAAAAAACAATTAAAAAAATGTTCATCATTTTTGTAAATGACATTGTACCTGGACATGGAAAGAAATAGCATTAGCTTCTGTTAATCTGTCACATTAAATTAATATTTCTGCAAGTCAATGTGATTAGTGAAATAAAATTATGAAAAAGGTCCATCATAATGGAAAAAAAAGTCAAAGCAAATGGTGAAAAAAAAAAAAAACCTGAGACAAAAGCAAGAAGCCCATATACAAGACACATGTAAGAATGCATGTAAAATATTTGTTACATGTAGCACCAACAACTCTGAACAAATTAAAAGTGGTATTTGCTCATGGAAACTTAAAATGATGTAAGAGGTACTGCAAACATGGGTGTCGCCATTTTGAAATCCGACTTCTTCACTGTCTGGAACCTGTTAATCTCTGACTTCCAAGGTAACTGGAATGCAGCTCAGGGCCTGAATAAAAATGGTCTAAAATCTCAATAATTTTCTTATAAGAATGTGATTGTAACAGAACAATTCTTGTGGTATTTTCATTAACTCAAGAGAAGACTAGGCGGCCTGGTGAGTCACACATTTTCCTAATTGTAAATTAAAAAGCCCTTAGCATTTCAAAAACAATATTATTAATGTGCACACTGAGAAAAGATAAGGGAGTTATTGATGTGAATGAACATGATGTAATTACACAAATGAGCTGGGCCGGCACCGACTCTGAATGCAGCTTCAGTGAGCAGGGAAACTTGACCCACCGTCCTTGCTCAGGGTTTACATGAATGGCTTCTTGAAATTCACTCTTCAGATGTGACTGTGTGCTGTCATTTCTGGGAGTCTTTGTACATCAAACAGTTTCTCTAAAGAGATTTTTGGGAATAAATGTCACAAAGTCAACACAATTTGAAATTAAACATTTTAATTTCAATGTGATTGGGATTCCAGACGTAAACTCCTGGAAGAAAACAGCCGAGGAATAATGAGAGGTCCTTGAACCTAATCTCCTGCCTAGCAATCATTCTTGAGCACCACTTCCGCCTGTCAGCGGTAAAACATGCAAGAGAGAGAGCAGAGTGGCTTGTTTCAGGCCGATGGTGCGGGGTGTGTGTGTGTGTGTGAGGAAGCTGTAGGACAATCTTTTAATGGACAGCAGAGGCCGAGGACTGCCCATCCTTTTCCATTTCAATTAGACAAAACTGCTGACTGTTTCCACACACACATCCATCGCTTTTATGTTTCTGAGTGTATGAGTTGGCAGGTGTGATCAAAACACAAAATTTCACATAAACATGTTATAGTACACTCCATTATGTGTGACGAATGACTCCAGGTATTGGTGCCGTTAATCCCTCACTGAGCTTTCCCTAAAATTCAGACTGAAAAGAAGAACGACGCATTTACATTATGAAAAAATCTTTAATAGGATTTTCTTTGAAGATTTATAAGAAGTATGTTCTTTACTGGACAAACTGGTGAGGAATATTAAGATAGGAGAAGCTGTGGGACTTGATTCTCTTTGTGCAAAACAAACTGAGCGGCTGGTGTCAGTCCTGAACAAACATCTGGGTAAAAACAAAACTGACTTCCCTTTTACTCTTAATTGCAATCAAAAAGGAAACAAAACAGTTGCTTTTAGTGTTTTTAAGTCAGATAATTAAAAAGCTTGAATACGGAAAAAATTAAGCAGAAACTTTGCAATAGTCTGAAAAATACAAGTACAATGCAATGCCTCAGAAAGGCACAAGAGCAGAAGCTGTTCAGGATGTTTCAGTCACGGTGGGTTAATAGCTTGAAGTACAGCAGCATGCAGTAATGACTGATGATCGCCCTCAGAACTGCAGCTTTACTGAGTTCATGTCGATTCTCCTGAACAAGAGCGTCTTTGTCTCTCGCCACACAAAACGCCTCTGAAATGGTGTCCATTACGTCTTCGGAGCGGCGAAGTCCCAGGCGGTGTCCTGGGCGCACTTCCACATGGCGCGCACCAGCCGGGTGAAGCCCATGTCTTTGGGTTTCTCCAACCCACGCATCAGCCGCTGCTTCATGATGGCGATGAACTCCTTGTTGCTAAGCTCCCCGTTCCCTGGAGGAGGCGGACGAGGAGGGAGAGGGGGGAGGCGGGCAGGGGGAGGGAGGTGATGAAATAATGAAGGAAGGGGAAGTAAGAGGAGGGGGAAAGGACTTCCAATTTTCTCAACTCTAGAGGCGATACAACACGGAAAATATTCACACCCTGTGAACAGCACAACATCTTGTCACATTGCAACTGCAACGTATTCTATTCAGATTTTACCACAAAGTCGTGAGTAATTGCAAAATGATAAATGTAAAAATAACATCTAGAACACTGCAACACTACAGTGAAACATGGTGGTAGGCGCATCATGCTGAGGGAATACTGTTCTCCAGCAGAGACCAGAAAGCGGATAGAGGCATACCCAAAACACGTGCAGCTGACATGGCAACCACATTACTGACTCAGGTTGGCCAAACGAGATTCTTAAAACCAATTTTCTTTTCATCAAAATGTTAACAATAAGGAGATGCTTCACTCCTAACATTTTGTTGCCATACTGATATTTATCATCAATCACCCTTGGCGACAGCAACTGCCATCAAGCATTTGTGATACCTGGCAATGAGTCTTTTATCTTACAAAGGAGAAACTTTGGCCTTTAGAGAAAATTGTTTCAAAAATACTGAAGGGCTTCAACTACGATCGGTCTGTTTGAGGTCGCGCTGCATCATCTCAGTTGGATTTAAGTCCAGACTTAAAAACAGTCCTGCTGGCTTGTTTGTGATGGATCATTGTCCGACTGAATCACCCAAAAGGCCGGATGTTCTCTTTCTCTTTGTTTAGAAACTTTATGCATTTGATCAGAACTCACGGTTCTATCAGTTATTTTAAGAGGTCAAAGACCCGAAGAAGCAGAGCAGCTGCAGACCATCTCACCTCCGCTGTATTTGACACTTGTTATGATCACCTTTTTTGTGATATTTTTATCCCAGCTGTAGTAACAGGATGTAAATCCTAAACAAAGTTCCACTTTTCTCTGGTGGATATTTTCCAGAGAATTTGGGGAATGAGAAATGGGCCGTTGTGTTCTTTTGGGTCAGATCTGGATTCTACCTTGGAAGTGTCATGGAGGCCATTTTGCTTCAGTATCTTTCTTATGGTTAAACCATGAAAAGTGAACTTGACTGAGGGAAGTGAGGCCCTGCAGAGCTGGAGATATTCTTGGAGAAATTTTGTTAGACTGCAACTCCCAGGAAGGTTCATTGCTTTTCCATGTTTTCTCTGTGGATAAAGGCTTCCACCGGAGTCCCATTTCCAGACTGCTAGATGTCAATTACTGTTTCTCACCTGTTAATTTCTTCAGACTGATGTATGATGTGTTGCTTTTTGAGACCTTTTGTCCTACTCCATGATATCAAAACGGATATAATTGTTGAATCTACAGGTCCGGTCATAGTAAAGGGCGTGGCTAGTGAAATTGAACAAAAATTAATCAGAGTTAATTCAGTTACTTTTCCACACAGGGTTGATTTGGATAGCTGCTACCCGTTAAAATTCGCTAACACTGTTATGTGACTAAAATGTGACAAGTTCAAGGGGTGTGAATGCTCCGATGACTCCAGTTTCTTCATATCTACAGGGACTATACTCTGTGTTCGATTATCTCCAGTGGAGGGATACGATAATGAGACTGTTGTGTGCTTACCATCGCAGTCGAAGAGAGCAAACACAACGTCGCACACGTGATCCGACAGCTCCACCTTGGCAACGGTGCGGGCCACCTGCTTCATGGTAACTGAGAGGGGGAGAGATTTCAGAGTAACAAAGGTCTGAGCGAGCTCACACAGAGAGCACTGTGTACACAAGTCAAACTGCAGTGGATCAATACTAGGCAGGTTTTTCCATTCAGCAGAGAGACAGGAGAGAGGCTGAGAGAGGAGGAGGAGGACTATGAGGAAGAGCGGGGAGTATCGGGAGAAAAGAAAGATGGAGGCTGTGAGGAGATGAAGGTGTTTGGAATTAGAAGCTGAGGGGAAACTAGCATGTGGTCCCCTGTAAAGGTAGTTTCAATTATGATGGGATATTATGTGATTGATCAAATAAAGTGGCAAAAAAATATGCATAATTTTCAATATATCAACATATATGACTCAGAAAGAGAGTTTATACCAATTACACTGTGTGGCCTAGTCAAAGCTTAAAATCAAATGTAGACTGGAGGGATGAATTACAAATTGCAGGTCAAAGAGGCTTTTCATCCAATCTAACTGAGTTTTAGCAAAACTGCAAAGAAGAATGGACAAACATTTTAGTCTATAAGTGTTCAAAGCTTGTAGAGGTAAACTGTAAACGACCCTAAAAGTACTGAGACAGCAGTATTTAGTTTTTAAAAAACAATAAAAAAATTTTTTGTAAATGACATTGTACCTGGACATGGAAAGAAATAGCATTAGCTTCTGTTGGTCTGTCACATCAAATTAATATTTCTGCAAGTCAATGTGATTAGTGAAGTAAAATTATGAAAAAGGTCCATCATAATGAAAAAAAAAAGTCAAAGCAAATGGTGAAAAAAAAAAAAAAAAAACCTGAGACAAAAGCAAGAAGCCCATTAGCGGCCTTCTTTTGTACCTTTCAGAGAGCCATTGTGCAGTTCCTCACTTAACGCCCACATGCGAGAGAGAGAGCAGGGGAAGGGTGTGAAATCATTGGATTTGAGAGTGAGATTAGAGAGATGAAAGCAAAAAGGAGAAACAGGAAAAAAAAAAGATACAGAAGAGCAGCAAACGATCTGAGAGCTCCTGTAGGCGGGAAGAGCAGGGAGTCGGTTTTAGAGTGGACAACAGAGGGGAGAAGATAAGTTGCGGACTCATGCCTGGCAGCAGGCTGACGGTTTCAGACAGACGTTGGTGAGTTAATGCGAGTCCGAACTGTGGCACCTCGGGGCAGACCCCTCACCGTGTTAACGCAGCTGCTGCTGCTTCATCAGTGAATAAATGTGCAGACAGAAAACATAAGGAGGTTTATTCATTGTCTCCTGACAATAAACATAGGAGACAATGAATAATCAAACAGTTTCCATATTAGAAAGCTGCAGATTCTCAGGCGCTGATGTCAAACTGTTCTTATTAGCATGTAATAATAAAAAAGTTAAGAAATTCAAATAACCTAATCAGTGATGAGTAATTCAGCCTCCACACTGATTAGAAACTCTGCTAAAGATGAAGAAAAAGCTTTCAGCATCCAACATTCGGGAAATAACGGTTTAATAAAATCACTGGTGCCATAAATATTTGCACCCTAATACTCGCAGGACAGCGCTTCTCCTTGAAGATTTCCCAAGGTGGAGCAAACAGAGAGAGATGATTCCTCTCCAATCCTTTCTGCTGGTCTCTCTTCAGCTCGCCACGAGTTTAACAGGATTTATGTCTGAGGACTGAGAAAGGTTAGCTTTGTGTCCGGTGAACCAACTATGTAAATATGGACATATGTTTTGGATCATTATCCAGCGGAAAGAGCAACTGATGACCCATTCCTGGTTTTCTGGCAGAGGTCACAGGTTTTTATGTTTTTCATTGGGGTTCATGATGCAGTGCATTTTAAAAAGGTTTCCAGATAAAGCAAAGCGAGTAGTGGAAGAGGAAGTGGCGTCTCGTATGTGAATTATTAATAGTGATGTATCTGAAAACCTGACATGGGGGGTAACAACTGCATTTTGGGGCAGTCTCCTCCTCTCTGTCTTTCCTGTACTGCTACTCATTTAAAAGCTGCTTTGTCATGGCTTCTTCTCTTAATTCTGCTACTGCAAAATAAAGGCTTCAATTAAAAAATACTTTATGTATCCCAAAGAGAAATTAAATGTTGTTGTAACTCGTATCATCCAAGCATCTTCAGAGTCGTCGTGTCCGCAGGAAGGACCTCCCTTAGCAGTCGGTCTTGTAACAAATCTGAAGAAGCCTCTGTCTGAGGACTGCTGCTGACAAGATAACATCTCAATTTCAAAGCAGCAGAGAAGATATTCTACAGTTACATGTCCTGGATGAAACCATCAGTTGTTAGCAAGCACCGCTAATGCACCTCACTTCCTTTTGCCGCTCCTCTTGAAATCTTTGATCGTACGGTTAGAAAGCCGGGTATAAACACTGAGTCGTGGATTTGAACTTTTCTCATATGATTGGTGGAAAAGATCAGGTTTGAACTTCCTCCTTCTCTTTCTGCTCTGCTGCCATGCAGAGCAGAAAGAGAAGGCACTTCTCCATCAAATATGCCTCATCATGCCGTCGTAATCGAATGAAACTGTGTCTTTTTCCAAGTTTCGAAAAAATTGGGGCATCTGTGTTGGGTCATGTTTAGTCCATAGATAAACAACAAGTCATTGTTTTTTAAGTTGGTGAAACTTTCTAGAAACATTGAATTTGTGATCAAAGAATACTATTTAAAAATGCTTCAGTTCCATCTATTTTATACGGATTGTGGTAATGTGGTGCATACCCTCCACTAAATAAATGTGCTCAGATTAAAGGATATATTCCTGTTTTCTAAGCGTGAGAGTAATAAATGCAACAAGAGATGAATTTATTTCAAAATTTTATACATTCTTAGCAGGAGTACTCCTGGTATTTTCTGAGGGAGACCACGTATTTACGCCTCAGCACTGCCCCCCTCCACCTTGCAACGACCCATGAGGATGCCGCCATGTGTCGGTGGGAATCAGTATCCTGTACTGCAGGAAGTCATCTGTCATGTGTGCATAAGCAGGTCCTGGATTTAAATGTGCTCACAGCTGCAGTCTTAAGGAGAGAAGTGGTAGATAAACGGATGGATGGAGAGACGAATGACAGAGAGCTGAGTGAGGGGTGGGAACGAAGCCAAGCTGAAAGTAGATTTGGTTTGCAGTGTTCCAACATCACAGAGGGTAAAAGTGATAACAATTAAACCAGTTAAAGCGAGAGAGGGCGTACCTTTATCTATTGAAGCTCCAGCCATGTGGTAGAAACTAAGTGCTGTGTCAACATCATTCACGTTCTTTAGAAAGGTAAAGAAATTCTCCACCTCCTCAAAAGTGATTCCCTGTGTAGAAAAAAAAAGAAGAAGAAAAATATAGCGAAGGAAAAAGTTTAGTCTGGCCAAAAAGGAAGAAAACCTGCCACAAACTGTCACAATAAGATCTGCAACCGTAACAGAGAGCAGCTCTGCAGTGTGACACAAATGACAAGAGGAAGCGGGCAGAAGCTTTCAACACACATGGATGATCAGCGCGCGGCGAACGGACAGGAGAACAGACGGTGTTAAACACACATGCATACAAACACAAACCCCCAGAATCACCACCTGACAGCTGCTGCTCCGGAGTTCATTTGCAAAGAAAAGCAAGCAGCTGCTTTTTCGGCAACATATTTCTGTTTTCTTTATTTTATATTTACATTCTGGGTTAGTGGAAATCTGAACGCCAAACAGCAGGATGAGAGAGGCTAAGTGACGAAGGAGGAGAAACGGGGAACGATGCTGTGTGATGTTTAATGCCTTTGAGGGAGACAAAGCAAGGATTCATCTTTCTCATGAGTTGCAGAATCAGTCTGTTTATGCTCCTTTTTCTCTGCTAATTGCTGCACTTCTCCATCAAATATGCCTCATCATGCCTCCCATATCTTCACTAAACTGATTGATGAGCTCATTACACTAAAGAGGATCTATTATGAAAGCAGAGCCTGAAGATAAACCGGATATACTGTGGCTGCCTTTGTAACTCTAGTCTGGTAACTCCACAGGGATGCTCAGTGAAATCCATTTTTCAGTTTTATAGCAGGACTTAAAACTGACCAAATAAGCCCACATCACAATGCTGCCACCATCTGTCTCACTTTAGAAATGGTGCTTATTTTGATGATGCAAAGTTTTCATTTCATGGTTCATAGTTCAATTTGGACTTATCATAACATAAGTAATTCTCCAGTAAGGAGGACGATTTCTTATGGGCAGTAATATTGATAATACAGGTGATTGCTCTGTTTATGATCCTTTTTCTAAGATAATGGATGAATTTCTCCATCAGGCTATGCCTCATCATGCTCTGTATAACTTCACTGAACTGACTGAGGGGCTCATTGCACTCAATATGAACTAGTATGAAACCAGAAATAGACCTGAAAGAGAAGAGAGAGGGCATACATGGTGGTTGGCTTTATATCCTGATAAAGCTGCAAATAACAATTATTTTAGTAATTGACAATCAATCGGATTAAAAAATTTACACATTCTACAGATTTAACCACTTAACTTTTTTTCCAATAAATTTTTAAAACAAGGAAATAAACATTTTGTTCCCTAAAATGCAACAACAGCATCCCACGAGTGAAGGCTTCATCAGTTGTAGCAAAATGATGAAAAACAATATTTCTACCATCGTCATGTAATTTATCATCGATAACATTTAGGGGTAATCTGTTGATTACTTGTTTTGGATTAACTGATTAATAACTGGATAATTAACAGGAACAATGATTAACAGGTGTTTTTTTTTTTTTAATTACAGATTTTCAACCAGGTGAAGATAAGACTGTGCCACTAGAGGAGTTCTCGGTAGAACATATTTACAGACAAAAAGGTTGTTTTTTTTTTATCTTAATTGTAAACGTATATATTTTTTGTACAGTTTTGGCTTAATTACTGTTCGGACTATGTTGTTCTTTCCTCAAATTGCCTTTTTAAATCTGTACACTCCAGTTAAATATTAAATGATTACAAAATTAGTTGACGATAGTTTCAATGATCAATTCATCACAATAAATCTAATTACTGGTTTTAGCCCTACATCCCAGATATTTTAGTTTTCATGTTGTGGTTTTAGATGTTTGTTTGTATTCAATAATTAAATATTGTCACATGTCCAACTTTCCAGCAGACACTCGAAGGTTTTGGCTCAGAGCCTTAAAAAAAACCTATTTGAAATGGTGACCCAAAGTTCGAGCGCCGCTCCCTGAAGGGTTTCAGCAGATTTTACTCTGTTTCGGGAGTTTTCTTTGAAATAAAAGGCTTTTATCTTGCGGTTTTTGACAGACTAAAAATACAGAACACTGCTTTGTTTTTGGTCCTTTTTCTAAGATAATTGCTGTACTTCTCCATCAGACATGCCTCATCCTGCCTCTCTGGCATGTGGTTTTCAATATTTCACTGTGATGTTTGCCAGGTTTAGTGTCTAGTTGCTCCTGTAACACTTTCCGGACATCACATGCACAGACACAATTTCACTAAGATGACTGATGAGCTCATTAGACTACAGAGGAGCTAGTATGAAAGCAAATACAAAACAGAAGACACAAATTTGTTTTCATTTTCATCTATTCTTTCCAGTTTTTAGTGCTTAAAGCAATGTGTCTGGGAGTGGTGAAAGAAAGTGGTGAAAAAAGTTACAGCCTCCTTTCTGGAGCATCAACTTAAATCAAACTAAAAGAAAGCGACTGAAAGAGAAATATTAAAGAAGCCGAACAAAGTCTGAAACGGTTGGAGTCTGTGGAGACTGATATCCCAGAGAAGCTCAAAGATGGATGAAATGTTGGCTTTTTCTACGCAATGACAGCGCTTTCTTTGATCATAGCTAAACAGTGTTGACCAGGTGGATGATGACTGGAATAGAAAGTGTTATCATTTCTTATCGATGCCTTACTTTTTACCTTGCCATTCACAAACACGGCAGATCAGAAGATTTTAAGTGTTTCTTTCAGGTTTGCCAAATATTGTAAAGTCCAGGAGAGTTCAGATGAGACATTTGCAGACATGCATCATCAATTTTGGTTGACAATGCTTCTGAACCGCCTTGTCGGGTGAAAAAGTCAAGAACAAACTTGAGTTTGAATTTATAGTTGGTTTTTTCTAATGCCTGGGCCACAATAATAGCCTCAGATTTAGTTTTTTGGCTTGACTGTTAATTGTTTTTTCTGTGAACTAATTTGTCTTGTCTAAATGTGGGCAGCTGATTATTTGAGTGAAGCTTGAAGGTATTCATTTTGAAGCAGGGACTTGTTCTTTCTAACCACGGCGATGTGAAGCTTGCTTTAATGTGGACGGTGACGTAGATGTTGTGTGGCAGTTTTCAGTTCATGGATTTGATGAAATGATGAGATTCATGCACAATACAGTACAATAAACCTGATTATCTCTGACTGCAAATAGACAAAAAGATGGCTCCACCTGTGCATCCTTAAACATCTTCTTCAAGCCCTTCTGCATCTGCTTGAGTTTCCGTGACTGGACGCCGCTGTACGCCAGCAGCATCCCTCCAAACTGCCTCTCCGTGATCCTGCCGTCCACCGGGTCATTCCTCTCAAACTGTGGAGACAGAGAGATAGGAAGTGAGCGTTCCCCAGAGGGACTGTCGGGTTACTATGAGCAGCATGGCGTGGAGGAGGACGGGGAACAGTAAATACTGGAATCGGGCTTCAAGTTGAATCTTGTTTAGAGACATTAAAGCTGAATGTGCTTTATGCTAACCATGTTTCATTGGGTTTTGGTGGAGCCGGGCAAGATTTGATGGCGTTTGACAGCTTAAATGCTCTCTCACGTGTTTCCCTCTGGATGTGATGACGTCTGAAAATTTGCTGCACTTCTGGCATTATTAAGCTGCTGTTGTTCATGTAGCCAGAAAAGCTTCCTTAAAGTAAAAGAGACCAGGAACCTGGTCATTATTAAAAGCATCCTGGTATACTATCTCTATTGATAAAATGTTGTCCTGTAATTTTAGTTTATTTAGTAAAACAAACAGGTCAGAAATTGTCAGCATTTTAGGATTGCAAATTATAATTACCTTATTGATTATTAATCAAACAAGCTGGCACATTCTACTGATTTTTTATTTACCCTCTTAAGCTTTTTTTTTATACAATATTAGAAATGCATTAAAAAGGCAAAAAAAAACTATTAATTCAGTTAATACAGTCCTCCCAGTGAATATTTTTATGTGACCTTTTTTTTTTTTATACAAGTTGTCTCATTTACAAGAGATACCTGTTTTGATAAAAATGACAACAAACCAAGAAATTCAGAAATTTGATTCAATTAAAAGAGCTGATATAGTATGAGCTTAAAAAAAGCAAGTTTCATAAGAAGATTTTCCCTTTTGTCTGAAAAGAAATATGCACCAGGTGAAGCTAAAACTATCATTATTTCAATAATTGATCCATCTCGATTAATCCCACTGATTGTTTCAGCACTATTTGTGCTATAGCACTACTATATTGTGTACAGAAAATGTCACATCGTTCGTTTTCCACTTTCTCGTCTCTTATTACTACCTTAACGTTTTGGGAAACCGCCAATCAACAGAAAACCTGACATGGACTGAAAGCTTTTGAACACTGAAGCCAGCCAATTAATTTAATCCCCAAACAAAACCAGCCTACCAAGGCCGAGAAAACTATGTCTGAATCTATTGGAAACACGTCAGTCTTGTGTTTGTAATTTCACTCGGTGTTTGTTCATCGGTCTGAGCGCTCGAAATGTTGACAGCATGCATGCATGGCCAGCACTGATTGCCTGTTATTGCTCTAACTATAGTGCTGCTAGGGAAATGCACTGGTTTTCTTTGGTGCTTTGCTGCTTAAACATTAAAACCGTTGTTGAACCCTCTGATTTAATCTCAGCATTCATTCTTCTTTAATAGGAGCCCGTCGGAACGCCAGATCTTAACGTGGTAATATTTGGCACCTCTTTGATGCAACAGTTCTTCAAATTAGTCCGATTTAGTTCTGGATATTCCCGAACTTTCATTTTCTTCTAATGAAGTCATTCTCCTGCTCATTTATTTCAGGGGCCTGAAACATTTACAATCCAAAGTTTTCCTAATTCCTCTGAACTAAACTTTGTTGAGAGCCGCAAAACATTCACAACCCTTCAAAAACCACAGAAGTACTTACTACATAAGGCCAACAAAATTCAGGTCAATGTGGCGATAACAATGTGACTTGGGATAAGTAAACAAATTCTTAAACAGTGTTCATAACTTTCTACTTTAGGTTGATGTAAACAACCCAGATAAACTATCTGGCTATTAAGAAATAACTTAAATTCATTATTTCCATTTAATTAATATGAGGTGGAAAAAATTATATTGTGCAGACTTTATAATTCAAAATTTTGAAGATTAAAACATTTTACATCATTTCTAGATATTTTTTGATGGAGGAAAACATATTAAAGATTTAAAAATGACAGAATTATCACAAATTTTTTTGAAAATGATGAAACCATTTTAAAAAAGCACCAGTTTCAGCCTCATGACCCAGATATGTAAAAACTGAAGAAGACGACAAAATTCCTTGGGGGATTATTGTAATTTTCTTCTGGAAATTATGCACATTTTTTTTTTACAAATTTTTTCAAAAAATATGAACATTTCATAAGAGAAAATGTATCCTTCCTCTTTTCACCTACAGTTTTATATTTTTCTTTTTTTTAAAAAAAAAAACCCTCCCATGAAAATAAGAGTAAAAGGGTGGCTCTTTATATGATCTAAATGTTCAATAGTTATCTTTATTCAAAATGTCAGGTAAAATTTGTGGCTCTAAGCAAGTTTTATTTAGATGGACTGAAGGCAAAAAAAAAAAAAAAAAAAATATATATATATATATATATATATTTTTTTTTTTGCAGACCCCTGATCGAGATTCCAGATTGGAATTGATAAGGTGCTAAAAACTGAAATCCGTCTTCACATATACAGCTGATAACTAAGGGTTTTAGTTATTGGTGTTTGAAACTTTAATTTTTAGTTCTTGTTGGGATGCAGATGAGCAAACGTAAAAAAAAAAAAGGCACTAGATCAGCTGAATGTGTAAACTTTTCAGAGGAACTGTAAGATGCCCAAAAGGAACAACAACTTTTGGTAAGTAAATCTTACTGGATGAGCTCAACAGAAATATCACAGTTATACATCACTGTCAGTGTCTACAGGGAGCCGGTGTGCAGTTACTGATAAAAAAAGATAAACCTGGAGCAGATTTTATTGATACATCAAAGCTATGGCTTTAATTTCCTTCTTTATTACCTCTAGTTTGAGCACATCGTGTTGCAGTTTCCTCTGAAACTCCAGGAAGCTGCCAATAGTGAGCTTCCCCTTCAGGTCCTCTCCAAAGAAATAAGTGGTGAGAGCAGAGCTGCAGCCGGCCGTCTTCAGAGTGTTTCCTGTGGTGGAGCGGTCACGGTGCCGCATGCCCATGCTGGTCTGGGATCGAATGATGCTCTGGACCTGAACACGAAAGATGTCACATGATACAAGACTGCAGATGCAATGAGGAATCAGTTGGACGTAGGAGTTGGTGGATTTCTGTTTTAAATCATTTAGTGATAAGAACCTATACTATCTAAAACAACAGAAGCAGACAACACTGTTTCAGCAGTGTTAGCTTCCTTAACTGTGCTAGCATAAGATGCTAAGTATTGTTCAAAACACACAAAATGACGTTAACTCTTCTTCTAATGTAAAACATTAATGAAAGCTTAGAGCAGGATGGATATTAAAAATTAGGGATGCATGATATATCTGAACTAACTTTGATATCCGTCCGATATTAGTCATTTTTCAACATATCGATATTGGGCCGATAAATAAACGAAGCCCATATTAACAACCGATATTTATTTCCATCTTGTTGCTGTTTGTTTCTGAAACAAGGGGAGGAAGTTGGTCAGGTGGTATTTGTTTAGTCATAACAGTAACAGCGATGCAGTGCAGGATTGTGAGGAGTTTAACTGAAACAGAGAAACTCATTTTTTTTCAAGGTGTTGAAAAGATAATGAAATATTAGTAAATATTAAATTAGTAAATATATGTCTGTGCATCCCTTGTAAAAATATCTTGAATGCTGTTCTTGCAGAAATCTGGATACAGACGCTGACTTATAGCACATAATTCCTCTAATTTATTCATTTATGTTTGTCAAACTTAAGTTTACTGGAGATGACTCCCAACTCTATTCCATGTCAGTGTTTTACAGTTCAAATTTGACCATTTTTGCTGAGTACTCGAACGTTTCCCACTTCCTCTGCTGTCAACAGTCTGACCTGTTCAAACTCCTCCAGGTCCACTTCTCCATCGCCGTTCAGGTCAAACATCTTGAAGGCAATCTCAAAGTTCCTCTGGGGAGCTGGACACGGCAGAACAGGAAGAAACACAAAAAGATACGCTCTTAAATCAGAGCAGCACAATATGAAGACAGGAGCAGCAAAAAGTAATGACATATTTAATATGGAGCAGCTTGTGGGGATGGGCTTCGAGTCAAACATACAGACAATAAACATTCCTCTGAGCACCAAACAACAACGGCACAATTAACCTCTCCGTCTGCTGGCAGTGTGCTGCTGCAACATACAACGCTGAGAAAAATGTTTGCTCCTTACAGATATATTGTGTTATATGACAGAAGACATATTCAAGAAAACGTACTGGCTTAATGCTTAAACCAATAGGTGACTGCTTTCAAATCCTCTAAACATTTAATGTTTTCATCTCCTAGCATTACTGCTGTTGCTGCAGATTCACAGGCTCTCAGGTCACCAATTCCCACATGTAAAATGAACCTGCAGCTACCAGGATGCTGATTGGTTTGAACTATGATGCGTCAGCCCCAGATGAACACGCAGGTAAACGATTTCAGCATCTTAACAGGGACCCTGTGGGAATCTAGATGCATTTGAGCCCTAAGCAGACCCCCAAAGGTGGTATATTATCTGACCTTTGCAGACAACTGGTCCTTTGCACAGAAATCCTACAGATATGAAACAGCTGAATGTAATTTAAGTCTGTAGATTTATAGGATAGATTTGATTTATTTAATATGAATGACTAAGATGGAACAAATTTTTGCAAAAAGCATCAGTCATAGGTCTACATTTGTATATAAAATGGATTGCAACCTGCCTGGTTCCTCAAATTTCTCCTTAAAAATGACTCAGCCTGATAAGTTCTTCATACAAACAGATTATAATAGATGCACTAGCTAAACTAAAAATGTAAATTTAACAACCTTCAAGAGGAGGGATGGAAGTCAAATTTTTATTACTATTAGCTGAAATACTCAGAGAAGAAACATTATCGTGCAACTTCAGTTTTTGTTTGATTCAGCTGCTAATTTTAAAGAAACTGTCCAGCTGAGCGCACAGGAAACCTGACAGAGGAAGAGGTTATATAACGCAAACAGAGATGACCAAGTTAACATCATCTTCCTGAAAAAGGTCAGCTCTCATAACAAGTCTCTTCTGCTGCATTATAGAAGCAGAAAAGAAGAAGCGTCTTGCAAAAGTATTGACACACTTTTAACCTTTTCACATTTTGCTCCATTGCCACCAAAAACATCAATGAATGTGTTTGGGATTTTATGCCTGAGCAACAATTTATTAGGGCATGATCATCAAGTAGGATGAGATTTACTCTCTTTTTTTGTAAATGGGAATCTGGAGTGTGGCATGCTTTTTGTTTTCAGACCCCTTTTTCTCTGATACCCCTAAATAATCTACAATGCAATCAACTCCCCTGCATGCAATAACTTAAAATCTGAAAAATGTAGAATGAATACGAGTTCATTTCAGCTTGCTTAGATAGAGTGCATTTATCAAGTACCACCAAAGATTATCAACTGGATTTAAGTTGGACTTTGACTAGGGCATTTTTTATATATAATAAGCTAGACGAGGTGAATCTGAAGTGTCAGGTTTTCTTCCAGCACTGTCCTGTATTTGGCTCCATCCACTTCTCATCACATCTGAACAGCTTCCGTGTTTCTGCTGAAGAAAAGTATTCCCACAGTGCAATGCCCCCACCACTAACTTTCCACATAGGGATTGTGGCTTCCAGGTGAAGTGTTCAGTTGTTTTTCTTCCCACATATAAACAACAAACAGACTGAAAAACTCAATTTTCATCTCATCTGACCACAAAAGTTTCTTTGTCACATTTGCTGTGTCACATCACTTGAGGCAGGCGGACGCAATCTTTGTAGGGATATCAGAGTAAAAAAGGACTGAAAAAGTGTGTCACACTTTTCGGACACTTAAATTTGAATCTCGTTTTCCTCTTGCAGAATTATTTATTACCTAATTTATGCACAAATTCTAATAAAGTACATGAAATTATGTGGTTAGAACATAGCAAAATGTGGAATGATGGCATTTGGTGAATACTTTTGCAAGCCTCTGTGGACTTGTCACCCACAGGCAATGTGAACAGATTAGCAAAATACTTACTGGACAGCACTGTAGTGAGGAAAATGTAGTCAGAGAAGGAGATAAGGCCACATTCTCCTAATGCGTAAAATATGCTGTCCTCATCTGCAAACTTCTCTCTTTCCTGGGCAATTTTCTGCTCATCCAGGTCAGGATAGAAAAAAAAGGGGGAAAAAGTCACAAACAGCATAAACTTCACAGATTCTGCAGCGACGGTGTGTTTCAGAGTTGAAACAGATAGTATGTACAGTACACAATGGACACATAAGCATTGTTATTTTTTTCCCCACGCACATATTGAAAAAAAAGTCACAATGCACATAAGGGTTAATTACGTCCAGACGGGTTATGACAGGAGTCATGCAACTGCTGCATACACGTGAAGCCATTCAGATGGGTGAGGGCGACATCGAAAAACAATTAGTGAGTGGTCAGGTCAGGCTGGAGACACATTATCCACCAGAGGCTTTACTCACAGTGTGAAGGTGACATAAAAAACAGGGGGAAACATCATGAAAGACTATAGCACAAACACACAGTTTTAATTAACCATCTCTGAAACCCGACTCAAACAGAAAACATATTAATTTAACTCCCTACACACAGAGATGCTCAGCTGACCGGATGTTTTCCTGTCAGCGTGTGTGTGCGTGTGTGTGTATTAACAGCGTTGCATGAAAGTCCTGTATTTACATGCACACACTCAGAGAAAGACTTGAAAGACAGAAGTGGGACGCTCCACCACACAGAAGGACAGAGCATGCCTAGTGGAGGAGTGACTGCAGGGTGCGGTGGGTGGAAGGATGTGGGGCCACGCTGAGCCCTCGTGGAGTTACCTCCGTCTGCAAACGGGTCCATTTCAGAGGAGGAGGAGGGAGGACAAACAACTGTTAGAGAACATTGTGGCCTCTGCTGTGTTCAGCAGGGCCTTGGATGACAAAAACACACATGTGGCATTCACAGAGTCACACAGAAAACCATCAGACACCATCATAACAAGAGCACTGGTGGAGGCCACTCAAAGTTAGGCGTTTAAATATGTCTTATCCTGATGGAGCTGAAGTATGATGGGAGAGTCAGAAAAATCCTAAACGCGCTTTTTTTTAGAATAAGCCGGTTTATGAATTAGTTCTTCACATTTAGTATATATGCCCTTAAATAAGGGCATATATCTGATCAATTGCAAACAACAGCCTTCAGAAGTCCCCTACTTAGTAATTAGAATTAGCTTGTGTGTAATTTAACCTTAGTATAATTACAGCTGTAATGTGAAGTGCTCAGTGTTTTGTTAGAGAACATTAGAAAACAAACAGCATCATTATTAGGACCAAGGAACGCATCACATGGATTTGAGAAGTAGGTGTGGAGAAGCTTTCAAACATTAGAAGGGCCTAGCTAAAGGCCAGACTTTAATATAATTGAGATTTTGTTGACATGACTCAACTGATATAAACATGTATTTTCCATACTTTTTTATATATTTTTGTGAACAGTGAAAAATCATGGATCCTTTTCCCTCCGCTTCACAATGATGCACCACTTTGTGTTGGTCTACCATATAAAAGCCCATTAAATATAACAATATATGGTCGGTAATTTGAAAACAAATGCTCAGCACTGCATGTTTGTAAATCAAAGTAAATTAAAGTGACGAAGCACTAATCGGTATTATTTCCCAAGCTGATTGCTGATTAAATCCTGGATAACGCAAGTCCCACGTACTCACTTCCAACCCTTTAGAAAAAACATAAATAAAGGCTTAAAATTGAGTGGTTCCCCATTCACAGCATAATAATTCATTCCCAGTCTGTCCCCAAGTACCAACTCCCTCCTCGTAACATACAGAATGCACAGTGGCTGCTAAAGACAATCAAATTACAGTTAACAAAAATAAACCCTTAATTTAAGTGCAGTCTGACTCTGGCAAGTCAGCAATGTAGGGACATAAAAGAGCAGATTTTACTGTGACATATATTATTAATGCCATCTACATTAGCCATATTGGAAGAGGAGGAGGAGGGAATGTGGGGCCAAACAGGAGGTAAGAGAAAAAATGTTATCACTGGAGCGCTGCTTGCATCTGATGGAGAATGAAACAGAAATATATTAGAAGTCCTAAAGGTCACAGACGTAGAGAACAATTCAGAAAGGAGTAAAACCAGGAAGAGCAGAGAGAGCTTGTATTCGTAATAAAGGAACTGAAAGGAAGCCATGTCGGTTTGTGTGTTGATGCCAGACAAAAAAAACCAAAAGGACAAACAAACAAGCATTGCTCCGGTAGAAAGGTATCCTACATACAGCCACAAATACCCAGAGACACACTGGGCCTCGTTATTATTACCATTATCAGAACTGAGGCACAGAGCACATTAAATATAATAGCTTACTTTCCCCCTGGCCTGAGTCAAGGACAAAAACAGCCCCACAGAACAGCTTGGCCCAACTTGACAAAAAGCAAATGCTATAAAGATCAAAGAGAGGGAGCAAATGGCATATTTATCTGGTAAAATAAGAAATCTTGGACCAGTTCAGGGCCAAACAAACTAGTAAACTCTCACTGATCTTCCTTTTCCTTTCCTTTTAAGAGTCCAATCTGGAGTTAGTCTATTCTCTCTCTTATGCAGAGAGCTGTGAACACACATCAAACTATAAATCATATTTATCATTGGCAAGCTATATGAAAGCACCATTATGCAGCAGTAAATGTAAAGATGCTTTCCAGTCTTTCATAGTGGAATTGGAGTAAAAATAATAGTGAGAATTCACCTCAAACTGCTCTTAAAAGTTCATTTCATCTACTGGATTGGTACTTTTATTCAGAATTTGCTGCTATGAAACTGGACTCGTTATTTCAGTGGTGGCAAGGCTGCCTGGCTCACATGCATCAGTTATTTCTATTTGGTCTGATCCATATTCAACAGTTTTTGGTTGATCGTTGTCATATTTAGCAAACTGGAGAGAGTTAGCAAGGCAAATTTTGGAAAGCAATCCTTAAATTCAAAGCATTATTGCTGTGAAAAAATGTGGCTCTAGAACACTAAAATCCAATATTATATTATAATTATTACAATTTTGCCAAAAACTAATCCTGAGTCTACATTTTCTTTTAAAGCCACTGATACTAAAATGACTGAAAGAGCTGATAAACTTGGTGTGTCAGTGTCATTTTTGATTGTTTGCTGTCTGAATAAATCCTCAGGGATGGTGATGCGCCTCATACATCTCTTCACATGCCAGCTAAGTTATAGCCAAGTCCACCAGCTTCACACAGATGAATAACTGAGCTGGCCCACTAGCATGTGAGATGAGGCAGAAACATAGTGCTGACAGAGCTGCTGGCTGAACTTTGAGCTCAGCTGGAGGTTGGACAGTGAAATCTACTGCTGTCATATAGACACACAGAGAGGGTGAAAGGTTTGGACGGGTCTAATCTTTCCACTGAATGTCAGCACATTAGGCCCCATCCGGCCAAGACTCAAGAGGAAAAGGAAAGAAACAAACGAGGCTCATGTGAGACTGGATGAATGTCCTAGGACTTAGATATGACATTCGCCACGTTGATGTCATACTAGAAAATGAGGCTGTAAGACTCCACCTTTGCTGCACACCAGGGCATCTGGCTAGGGTGCTGATGGCTGCTTAAACTTGGCCTTCAATGTGTGTAGAGACTGCAGTGCTTTGTCACAGATAAGATCTGTGGCCAACACTGCAGCAGCTCGGTAGAAGACCAGACAGACAGGAAACGGAACGAAGGAAGGAAGGAAGGAAGGAAGGAAGGAAGGAAGGAAGGAAGGAAGGAAGGAAGGAAGGAAGGAAGGAAG